>JAVYIG010009001.1:0-83019 GCA_035222895.1 Strongylocentrotus droebachiensis
CGAAATCGTCACAGAGTTCATCTATGTTTACACTGTCCAGGATTGTCTGATGTGCATTGCAGATTGCTACTTTTGTGCTTCGCGCTTAGCATTTAGCTCGTTGCTTTTGATGCTGCGTCTTTGCATTTGGCGCACTGCATTTCTATGATGCTGTTGATTGAACAAATTGAATAAATTCATCAATTCCTGATGAAGCCGTATGAGAGAGAATTCAATTTATTCTTGTCTCATATACAGTTGTCTTATTTACTTCGTATATATGTATGTATTATGAAAATGAGATAGCAAAATGTGTATATTGATGGTCATCTTGCGAGTAATAACCATTAACTACTCTCATCGGACTCTCATCATTAATTTTTCTCTTCACTTTTTTAATTGTTTTTTATGGTGAATTATTGGGGGGGGGGTGATTGTACAGGCCACCCCCCCCCCCCCCATCCCCCCCCCCCCCCCGGGATCGACACCCATGGAGCCAAGCCAATCCATTGCTCTGTGACGATTTAAATGCACCTAAAATGTAATTAAATTGTAATAATATAGTACGGAGAATTAAGGAATCGATCAGATCAGTTTTCCACAATTTTTTATCAGTAATAATGGTCCGTTTTCACTCAAACTTTCAGATTATCTTTAATTGTACATCTAGCATTGAAGTCACTACCTTAGCACCATTTTATACTCATCTGAACAATGTTACTAAGTCATTTTAACATTACAATGAAATGATACAAAAGCTTTTAAACTTTCACTGGAAACTAATGAACCACTTAATTCTCGTCTTTGTATTCCCGTATCTAAATGACCAATATTGAAATTTAGATAAATGCCGCTTTGAAGTGCACTGGGCCTGTTTTGACTGCTGACGCCCTCACCAGGTTGGTACCGAATCGAGATGTGAGAATACTAGACGTAGGCTGCGGCACTGGCTTGTTGGCGAACAGGTTAGTCTTCAAACCCACCACACCAATGGCGTAGCTACAAGGGGGGAGTAAGTGCCTCCATGCCTAGAAATCGAGGGGTGAAGGTTAATTAAAAAGGAAGAAAAAGCGAGAAAATAGAGATAGGGAAAGGGAAAATGGGGAAAGGACGAGACACGAACACAAGTCATTTAGACCCCTCCCGCAATCTTTCTCTTCGGCTTGTAAGCTCACATTTTCATTTTCCGATTAAGATCCCCGCGCCCAACCGTGTAGCTAGAATTTATTTTAGGGGGGCGTAGTGAGCACGCGAAGCGTGCGAATCACTTACAGAGCGCGCAAAGCGCGCTCCCTAGGGCTAGGGGCAAAGACGTTTAAATATAGGGGAGTGGGTGCAGGGAGGAGGAGTTTCCCTTTGATGTTTCATTAAATTATTAGAGAGAGAAGACGATTTGTTGTACCGTTCTCGACTCCTAATCCTTTTCTTTGTCTGCTCCTTTTTCTTCCTACGTCCTCTTCTTTTTTTTTTTTGGGGGGGGGGGGGGGGCGACCGCCCCCACCGCCCTCCCTGATTCCAATGCCCCCTCAATTGCATATTGCTCCGGTTGTCTCATTTTCGCCAGCACAAACGTAGCTTGTTCGCGTATATAGCAGACGGCAATCGGCGGATCAGACGACATTATTGATAGTGATTTTGTGTGTGAGATTGCTTTGCTAAATAGAAAATCAAGAATCTTTTCCATATCTTTAAACTATCATTGATATCTGATAATTAGACAGTTTGTAAAATAAACCTACCAAACTACATAATACAATTAAATACTTGATTGGAAGTAGGGGAGTTTGATGTGGTGCACAATTGCACCCCTCTGCTAATAATCGAATAGTCCATGGTGTTCATGAATATTCATGTTTTTGCTATCCTCGGCAAAATGCCTTCCTATACTAAATGGAAAAATTACGGTAGGGGTTTGGATGAAATGGACATAATGAACAAATCAATTAAATTCAATTCAATTAAAAAAAAAAATTCACATTTTTTTTTCAACTCCAAAATAGTAAACCAAAATAGTACTCTCATATAGTACTTTCTAAAATAGGTCAAATATTTCTGGTCATGTGACGAGCTCTCAACCAATCAAAACCCAACAAATTGATGATGCAGGATATAATAACATTTATTTAAGTAATATGGAAGTATCCTGAATCATAGTAATTAATGATACGAATGAATGTTATGTAAATCATTAAATACATAGAACTATATTAAACTAGATGGAATTCAATGATGCCTCCGTCATAGAGCAATTTTACAAACCAAAACAGAAGTAATTTTTCGAATTCAAGTTCAATTGTAATCCATTTACAGGTTCTCAGAATTACAATCTTGTGATTACAAGCAATTTCTCAAATACATATATGACCCTTTGATCTTTGACCTCACGACCCTAAAATCTACTCAGTTCATTGGCTCTGCAATATGTCCTGAGTTAGATAGTAATCCATCTGTCAGTTCTAATGACAATGCGTTCACAAGCTATTTTTACATACATAATGAGCCCATGACCTTTGACCTCATGACCCCAAAATCTAATCAGTTCATTGGCTCTGCAAGATACATACATGACCAAAGTTTGGCAGGAATCCATCAATCGGTTCTTCAGATAACGCGATCACAAGCTGTTTTCGCATACATAATGAGCCCTGTGACCTTTGATCTTTGACCTCATGACCCCAAAATCTAATCAGTTCATTTGCTCTGCAAGATACATACATGACCAAAGTTTGGCAGGAATCCATCAATCGGTTCTTCAGATAACGCGATCACGAGCTGTTTTCGCATACATAATGAGCCCTGTGACCTTTGACCTTTGACCTCATGACCCCAAAATCTAATCAGTTCATTGGCTCTGCAAGATACATACATGACCAAAGTTTGGCAGGAATCCATCAATCGGTTCTTCAGATAACGCGATCACGAGAACGGGACGTACGTACGGACGGACAACCCGAAAACATAATGCCTCCGGCTACTTCGTAACGGAGGCATAAAAATAGCCTAGATCTGATAATAGCGGAATTATTTAGGGGATCATTAACATGTGAAATGACATGATGCAAAATTACTGCTGTGGCATGTATACCCAGGGTTACATTCCTTTATCTAGGTATGATCAGGGAGGTGATAGAGAAGGAGTGGAAACTCTTGTAATTTATTCAAACGCATGCGTGAGTTATAAGGCGTAACAATGGGATGCGTAACATTGCACTTGGCTTTGAAGTTCCATGCTCCGAGCCGTTATTCCATTGCGGGGAATTTCGGAGGCCAGGCACCAGTTTCACATGTATTAAATTACCGGCGAAATAGGGATCGTGTAATATGGGGATCGTATTGGGAGTAGTGCATCAACAACAACAAACAAATTTAGTACACCGCCCTTCCAATAATTTGTGTGCCAGAGTTGGTAAAAGAAAAATCATTGAAAGGGACAGCGAACATTTGCTGAGATATCATTTTCTAATGTAGGAATTCTAAATCCTGATATGTCATGCGCTCTTGTATCTCACCACCTGGTCAACAGTTCCGGAGTAGCACATAACTTTTCGGCGGCTTGGAGCATGGGGTCAAAGAATAGCGGCTTGATTCCACTCCTTCTCTATCACCTCCCTGGTATTATTAAAATTAAGACAATAATTATTCTTTATAGCTTGTTATGGTTACGAATGCTTTGCAAAATAATAATGTATATGAAATATTAGACAGAAAACTCTTAAAATAAATTTGTTTGGTTCTCTCTCTCTCTCACACACACACACACACACTCACTGTCTGTCTCCCTCCCCTCTCTCTCTCTCTCTCTCTCTCTCCCTCTCTTCTACCACCGTTGTAGCTCTACGATAACGGATACCGTGATATACATGGAGTAGACATGTCAGCTGGATTATTAAAGGTTCTTGAAAAGAAACAGATTTACTCGAAGCTAGTGAAGGCTAGATTTGATCCTAGCACACCTCTCCAGTATGCCGATGGTAAGCATTCGATGTAGTATTACTTTGTATTTTTGTTAGACTTCACATTTTTGTACCCTAAATTGAGCTTCTAAAATAGTTTGAGATATTTTGTTTTCTTACTTCAAAGCACGCAATATGAATATTTTTTGATCAAGAGGCTTGTTTAACAAAATTAAAATACAATAATGTGAAAACTGACATTTTATTCGTTGCGATAATGATGATAATAATAATAGCTACATTTATATTGCGAAAAGTATTATTGTTACCCCTAGTTTAAGTCCAGCCGCCCTAAGGCGCTAAAAGCATTCAGGAACATATTCCTACCAAGTACCCACTTACTAAACATGGGTGGAGAGCAGCAAACGTTGATGAATGTCTTGCCAAATGACAGTGCCGCGGCGGGACTCGAACCGCGAACCAAGTGATCCACAGCCCGGTGACGTATCCACTAGACCACGAAACCACTAGTGATGATGTATGTGTATATAATTTTCATTTGTCATTTTGAGAACTGGCTAACAAGTTATGTATTTACTGAATGTGTACATTAATTATCTAGGGATCCATCTCTCCCTCTGCATACCAACGTATATTATCAATGATCTCAGCTCCCGGCCCCATCCCTGCTTTGTCTATCGCCGTTTCTCCCTTTACTCTCAGACAAAATTCATCCTTCTTCATTTTCTTTTTCTTCTTCTTCTTCTTTTTGTCCCTTCTTTTTTGCTTCTTCTTTCCTTTTTGTTTCCTTCTCCTTCTTCTTCTTCTTCTTCTTCTTCTTCTCACCCGTATCTTAACTCGGTATGACATACCCTTTGTTATTTCCAGGTTATTTTGACGTGATAATAAGCGTTGGTGTTTTCGTACCATGTCATCTTACTCACGCCTGTCTTCCAGAGATTATTCGTCTTCTCAAACCTGGTAAAAAAAACCTTTCAATCAACATCATTCGACAATCGACATTAAACCATTCAAAGTATATCTTACGTAATGTTAAGTGCTATACCGTAGTTTCAGAATAATACGTACTTCACTTGTAGGGAATCATTATTTACGTAATTATATCAACTTTGCCTTACCAAAAGAACGTACAATAATTATTAGCAACTCAAGAATGACGATCTCAAGTTACAGCAGTTACATGAAACCAACGTAAAGTCTCTTCCTAGACTGTATTTCATTAACATGATGAGGCCATTACAATTATACCAACATTTGATTACAATGCCTAATTGAAGTGGCAGGCTGTTTTATGTTAATGTTTATTTCGTTTTACACCCCCTTACTCATCAAACGAGTTAAAGAGATTTAAAACATGAATCCAACCCCGAAACAGTTTCAACCTCCTTTCTTAACCAATGGTCTGACACATACATCATCTTTTGATGGTGTGTAAATGACTATAGTATCAGAGGAGTATTAGTTTATTTTCATTGGCGTAATATGTAAAGTATACGTATACAAAACATTAGCATATTTGCATAGTCCCTCACAAACGAAGCAAAATTATTTTGTCGTTTATTTTTGCTACGCATTTCATCTATTATCCCAATAATGATAATCACTGTTGAATCACTCTTCTCAGGAGGATTTATTCTCATCACCACGAGGAAAAACGTCTTTGGTGAGGAGATGGCAGGCGTAAAGCTGAAATCATCCTTTGCCAGCCTGACCAAAGATGGAGTACTCGAGAAGATATCACACGAGGAGATCGGTTATGCGACTGAGAACGATAAAGTTACTCCAGGCTTGATATTATCGTATAAGGTCCTATAACAATTGTGGCGGAACCGGGCTCTGCCGGGGTAGCGTTCTGCCTTGCAGTCTGTCAAAAACCGGTCCACGCTCCCCGCCCCCCCCCCCCCCCACTCAGTGTTATTTAGGGTACGCATATGCTCGTTCCCTCTTTTTGAAAGCACCCCCTATCTGAGGACTGCCAACATTTTCGAACCCCCCTTTCGCGGGCTTTTTGCAGGATTTTCCTGCCTTGGAGACCCCCCTAAATCAGGAAATATGCTCAATGTACCCCCCTAAATTCGGAATAGTTTCTCAGGAGTCCGAAGAGATGAGAGAAAAAAAAGAAAAAACACCCCCTTTTTAAAGAAATCTCCGGGTGAAAAGTCAAATACCCCCCTTTTTTTTACAATTCTCGGGCCGGACTTTGTCGCACGAAAAGTACCCCTTTACCGGACATTTTGGCAACACGCATGCGGTCATTCCGACCCCTGAGTGGGGGGGGGGGGGGGGGGGCGGGCCACGCTCTCGACAATCAATTATCTCTCAGTGGGCTCTCACAAAAGTATATCGTGTAAGAATAACGTGGACTAGCCCTCATTTTACTCACTCCCGCAATCACTGAATGTCTGACTGACAGGAACTCAAGAAACAACACTTGCACAGTATCTGCAGTTCAAGTAACTTTACTCGTTCCTGGTACGGACCTGTCGCAACGACAGCCCGACGCTGACTGACTGACACGACAGCTCAACCCGACTCACAGATCACAATCTCAGCGACAGCTGAACGCTGACTGACTGACATCAGACTGACGATGTACACATATATATTTCACAATTAACTATAACGCCCTCTATGTCTCACTAAATTACTGGGCTAGTTATGCTACACAATGAAGGAAATTTAGGGTGCGTTTAATCGACACTTTTTCACCCTAGAATCAAGGTTTCTAAAGACGTTTAGTTTAAAACGCAATGCGTTCAAGCGATTTTTTTGTCGGTCGTAAAAATAAACGTGTTTGAAAACACAAACATGAAACGCTGAAAAAGATGCGTTTTGTATCATGATTGAAAAGAATCACGGTCGCTAAAATTCGATTGAACGGACGGAGTTCTCAATCGTGATTGTATGACGAAGCCTCTTCCGGTTTGGGAAAAACCGCGCGCCCGCTTTGCATGCAATTTGCGTTCACTATACCATCGTGGCCTGTTCCGTTATGTTATTCCTTGTTTTTCCTTCTATCATTTTCTCTTTCTGTCTTTCCTTATGTTATTCTTTGTTTCTTCCTTCTATTCTTATGTTATTCTTTGTTTTTTTTTACTTCTATCACCTTTTCTTATGTTATTCTTTGTTTTTATCATTCTATCATTTGCTCTTTCTGTCTTTTCTTATGTTATTCTTTGTTTCTTCCTTCTATACTTATGTTATTCTTTGTTTTTACCTTCTATCACCTTTTCTTATGTAATTCTTTGTTTTAAGCATTCTATCAATTTCTCTTTCTGTCTTTCCTTATGTTATTCTTTGTTTCTTCCTTCTATCATCTTCTCTTATGTTATTCTTTGTTTTTATAATTCTATCACTTTCTATTATGTAATTCTTTGTTTTAAGCATTCTATCACTCTCTCTCTTTCTGTCTTTCTGTCTTTCCTTATGTTATTCTTCGATTCTTCCTTCTTTCACCTTCTCTTATGTTATTCTTTGTTTTAATCATTCTATCGACTTTATCTTTCTGTCTTTCCTTATGTTATTCTTTGTTTCTTCCTTCTATCACCTTCTCATTCTTTGTCTTATTATTGCGATCTATGCTCAAAACAGCAGTCGACAGTCGGCCGTAAACAATTCCAGAAAGCGCGCGCCGAAGTTCCTGGGCCATACTGCGCAGTGTGATGCGCAGTGGTTTGGCTCGCAATGAGCTAGAATCAGCGTTGATGAAAAATCGCTTGAACGCAAACCGCAGTGACCTTGCTTTTTGTAACGGCGTTTTGAATTGTGATTCATGTTTGTGATTCTAGCTTCGAAAATTCGATTGAACGCACCCATAGTTATGCATGGGCGTCTGTTGCGGCACAAATTGTCGACGGCGACAATTTGTGCCGATTTTTGCAAAACCCGACGGCACAAATTGTCGCCACCGGTACAAATTGTCGACAAATTAAAGCATATTACATTGAACGATCAAATTTCAAAGCCGTAAGTGGCATAACTTCATATCATGACACAGTATATGCATACACACAAACATATAGGCCTACGGCCAAGGTCATTTTAAGTATGTGCGCATGCGTGTGTGCGTGTGCATGTGTGTGCGTGTGTAATATTTGTTCACTTTTACTGCATATATCATTGCAATCTTATTTTAAATGCTTGAATTAGTGCTGAAACGAAAATATGTATTTTTATCATCTGCCGTATGGTTATTTCAGAAGATTACTCAGAAGGTATTTTAAAGCTAAGTCTACAATATTCTCATGAAAATGTTATGTCAATTTCTTAGATGTAGGTTTTCTTTTACCACAGCTTTATCTACAGGTTGAAGTACTTAACTTTAATCTTCTATATTTTTGTGATTCCTGTATTCTAGAACATATTCATCTACTTTATATATTCGGTTGATCTAATTGTCCCTTAAAGGCACACTGTCCTACTTGTAGCTACTTGCTCCCTCTAAATAGAAAACTTCCCAAATCGGTGCCTGTTGGTCCCCCATGATCCTCTTTTTCTTATGTTAAATGAGAGCTGAGTTAATGAGATAGCCACCTGTCACAGTGACCTCGATGGCTCTCTGGGTGGTCTAATCCCTTCTAGCTGCAGTAGTAAAGCCTATTATTATATTATTCCAAAATAGTTTAATGAAAAGATGTCGTTAAACAGTTTTGAATTGAGATTTTACTCAAAACATGTTTTCAACATTAACAACTTTTTGAATCCCAGAAATTCCAAAAGACAGAAATTGGAGGATCATAATAGCTGTAAATGTTTATGTTTGGTTTTAGCAGGTACCTAACTTTGTGACAATCGATTGCATGTGAAATTTCATCATCAAAAAGATCTCCAAACAACAAACCCGAATAAAATCAGCATTCCATTATTCTAGATATATATTTTTTTATTCGTTTGTTGGTGTATTTAGGATGGACCAAGAGGCAGGCGAGGATCCAGGGGGGCGATGGGCCTGCCCCCCACCCTCCTGGCCAAAAAGAAAAGAAAAGAAGAGACGGGCCCCCACCCCTGGCAAAAAAAAGTTTTAAAAAAAGATGGTGACCACAAATTTACCTTTTTTTCTCAAGTCGGGGGGGGGGGGTTGGGTAAAAACGTGATGTGACGTGTTGTGATATGATGTGATGTGACATGATGTGGCGGGATGTGATGTGACGTGACGTGATGTGATGTGACGTGTTTGTGACGTGATGGGATGGGATGTGATGTGATGTGATGTGATGTGACATGATGTGACGGGATGTGATGTGATATGATGTGACCTGATGTGACGTGCATGTGACGTGATGGGATGTGATGGGATGGGATGTGACGGGATGTGACGTGATGTGATGTGATGTGATATGATGTGATGTGACGTGATGTGACGTGATGTGATGTGATGTGACTTGATGTGACGTGGTGTGATGTGCATGTGACGTGATGGGATGTGACGTGCATATGTGACGTGCATGTGACGTGATGTGACGTGATGTGATGGGATGTGACGTGATGTGACGTGATGTGACATGATGGGATGTGATGGGATGTGATGTGATGTGATGTGACGTGATGGGATGTGGCGTGATGTGATGTGATGTGATGTGACGTGCATGTGACGTGATGTGATGTGATGTGACGTGCATGTGACGGGATGTGACGTGACGTGACGTGATGCGATTATAGGCCTACGATTGGCCAAGGTTTTTGTAGTTTTTAAGTGACTTTTTTATATTCTTATTACTCTT
Source organism: Strongylocentrotus droebachiensis (assembly GCA_035222895.1). Classification (NCBI taxonomy): domain Eukaryota; kingdom Metazoa; phylum Echinodermata; class Echinoidea; order Camarodonta; family Strongylocentrotidae; genus Strongylocentrotus; species Strongylocentrotus droebachiensis. The sequence goes on from JAVYIG010009001.1 coordinate 9,614, forward strand.
ATGTTTAGTAAAACAAAATATTCATGGACAATGTGAATGAAGTTTTCCTACTAAATACCAATACAAATTCAAACCACTACAATGGCGTGGATTGATCTATATCTTGAAGTGGATTTAACTCCATAAAGAGCGACCCCTAATATGAATCCTAAAACAGTGGAGTTCCACTATTATGCAGGATTTCTAATACATGTGAGTAGAGAATGATCCGGAAAGGGTATGATTAATACGTGGAGTAGCGGTTACGTTTTTCGAAGGTCACGTCCAGATTTCCTGTTTTTTCCTTCAACATGTTTCTCTCCAAGGGCGTCAATCCCGATGGGACACGTCCCTCACAAGTTTTCCTAGGTGGGAAACCTCACGTGCTATCCCCCCCCCCCCCCCTCTAAAAAAAAAATGTCCTTAGTTGGATGCTTCATAAAACCAAGGAGGTACCAGTACCTCCTTGTTAAAACGGAGCACCCAATACAAGTATAGAGTATCATACCCCAAAAACAAAAACATTACAAACTAAACTAAAGGAAAACAGGAAGAAGAAAATGGGAAAGAATGAAACGGAGAAAGAGAGGGAGAGGGAGAGATACGAGTGTGTATGTGTGTGTGTGTGAGAGAGAGAGAGAGGGGGTGGGGGAGAGAAAGGGAGGTAACTCTTAGACAAGAGAGAACTTAAATGAAGTCAGAATAGAGAGATAGAGAGAGCACAAAAGATAAAGAGAAGAAAAGAGAGATATGAACTCTTTTCTGGTTGTTGTTGATAATACCATAATAACATCTAAACTGTTGATGTCTCTGTCTCTTTCTTGAGTCTATCTTTCTCATCCCATTCTTTCTCCCTTCCTTCTTTTTTCCCCTCCCTGTTTTCATCTCTCTGTTCGCTTTCTCTTTCCCTTTCTCAATCTTTCCTCCCTTAGCTATTTACTCATCCACATCTCTCTTTATCAGAGGGCAGGGGGTGCAAACATCAAGCATAGATATTCATTTTAAATGAGGTATGTTATATTAAAAGAGAAAAGTAAATGAGTCCCTTACATCAGTTATGTCTCTGATATCATATAGTCTTGTCAAATATTTCATACTTTATTTTGTAGATTGTCAATAATATCAATAATCATAGAGAAGACGTTTCCTGGAAAATTAACAGTACTGAAACATTCACAGCATGTATCAATATGCAGCCAGGGTGACATACACTACAAACATTGCACCATATTAAGCGACCCAAATCATAAAGATACATATCACAGTATGATATAACTTCTCTATAATTATTTACTTCCAAAGGACTTCAGATATTATTATCACAGCTTTTAGCTCCAGCCATCGTAGAGCTCAGTGCATTAGATCCTACCAGGTATCTATGTACCTACTACACCTAGGTTGGGTGTCGCAAATGCTAGTTGAAGAGATAAACATTTTAATTTTTTTCTTCAAATATGCCATCTCCTTGCCAGCTGGCATATTTTATGTTTTAATTTGCTCACTGCTTAAAGGTAATACAAGGTTTTGGTATGGGGTCATGAATTTGGTTCAAATGAACATATTGGAAACATATGCGGTCCTACAATATTCAGAGATCGCTGTCGCGGTTGAAATCAAGTCTAAAGTTATGAAATTGTAAATAATACTCTCTTTATGTTGTATAGCTCCCTCTCAAGGTCAAGATACTAATTAAGCTACAGTAAAACAATGTTTCTTGACTAAAATCGTCCGATTAGTTATTCTCGTTGGGAAATGATATATCACAAATACATATTCTGAGATTTTCATGGTCGCAGCTACCATTGTACGGCCGTATAGGCACTATTTGAAATTTATCAAAATTTACCGGGAGCACCAGTAAATTTTCATATTCAACTTTTCTAGAGCTTATAATACATCCACAGGGGCATCCAAATATATAACAATTGTAAAGAATCACTATCCACCCAATTTTCAAAATTTCCCAAAACTTTGTATTACCTTTAAACAAACAATAAACAAAGTGAACCACCAACTGACCTGTGATACCAGATAGCTTCATGCCCAGGGAAGTTTTCTATGAGGTTTGAAGTGCAGAATAACTCTCCATGGACGATCCTAAGTACATCGTCATGAGGGGATGACATGACAAGGACTTGATGAGGAAGTATCTGTAGTTGAACCCACTGTGATCAGATGTCTGTTTTACCCATGATTTGGTGCTTTCAAGTTCCTTCAGTATACCTGAAGAAGATTAATACAGGGATGCTAGTAAGAATTCATCAGAGGGCCTGAAAATCACCTAGAATGAGCTATTTTGTACACAAAAAAGTCTAAACTATGGTTTGAAAATAACTTGCCATGGTCTGAATTCAGGCTATTGCCTGAAAACTGGCATCACTGTTAATATCAATTATCAAATTAAATTATATTTCCTTAATTTTTCTTGACAAGCTGCTGGAATAACAGAGGGTAGCTTATAATGTCATCTGTGTATGTTTTGTGATTGAAACTCGCTTTTTGCTCTTCTCCAACGCAAACAGAGACGACATTGTGCTGGATAAATCTATTTTTCCGACAAAAGTACAGAAAATTTGCATATGGTCTTTTTATATTATAATTCATGAAATGTTACCCGAGTGACTCCCGGGCGCCCCAATGCTGGAAAGAAACGTATATTTTAGAAAACTTCATGGAAAAATGCTTATTTGTTCTATGCACGCAAGTCAGATTGAGCGGATGATACAACGTTTCCATATGCAATATGGAAATTGGTATAGTTAAACTGGAATCGCTTGTCAACTGGTACCAGTTAGGACCAGTTGAAACCACAAGTTGGGAACTGGTATCAGTTGATTCCAGTTAAGTGAACTGGTTTCAATATGGAAATTGGTATAGTGGAATTAACTGGTACTGATACCAGCTGGAATACCGGTTATCAACTGGTACCAGTTAGGACTAGTTGAAACCACCAGCTGGGAACTGGTACCAGTTGATTCCAGTTAAGTGAACTGGTTTCAATATGGAAATTGGTATAGTGGAATCAACTGGTAATGGTGCCAGTTGAAATCAACTGGAATCAACTGGTACTGGTACCAGTTGGAATACCAGTAGTCAACTGGTACTGAAAACCAGTTGATTGCCAGTTGATTATTCAGTAGCGACTAGATGAATCAACTGATAATCAATAATCAATATTGTATAGCATCTGGCCACCAACTAAGTGACCCATATTTTGTATAGACTCTTGCAATTGCCCCCATCACAAAGATCATTTGAAGTGAATTGCAGTTGAGTCTAATGTTAATTTAAGAATTGAGAGATCGTACATACATAATTATATACAAAATTATACATGTTTTTACTGGTTATTAATTACGTATATCTTTATATCTATTTGTACGTCTTAAATTACATGTAAAACATGATACGACATAATTACATTTTTCAATGATTGACTAAGAAAAAATAAATCACAAAATTAATGTGTCACATTATTTTGCTTGACAGATCATGATAATGATATTTCATGTGAAAATATGCAAATTAAGCATGAATATGCACACGATACAATGAATTGGTTTTCAACTGGTATTCTACTGGTTTCAACTGGCAATCATCTACTGGTTTCAACTGGTAAATCAACTGGTAATCATCTACTGGTTTCAACTGGTAAATCAACTGGAAATCATCTACTGGTTTTTAACTGGTAGCGCTTAGAGACATATTTTGTATATATATTGTGTCTGTCTTCATCTTAATATTAATTGCCTATTCACCGAGTTGTATTCTTCTGCTGGATCACTGGCTCCCCAACCCCCCAAAAAGGTAAAAATCACGTGATTTTACATTATTTTTTCTCAAGGGGGGGGGGGAGGCCCGCCCCCCCCCCCCTGGATCCGCCACTGCATTCACATACCCCTTATCAACATTCATTGCTAATTCATCAACCATACATTATGAGGGCGGTCTCACATGAATGATTAGATCGAAAACCGAGCTGTTTGGGGTTAAGTAGTCGTTTTTCTGACAGATATTCAAGGAGATTCATAATGCACTGCCTTTTCTATTATTTTGGATAAGACGGGGAGAAAGGATTCCTTCGCATACGTTTACTTTTAAGTGGTGCAAACTAATGTACAACTTCCAAAAACTTGCAAAAACGTTTGGAAGGGGGGGGGGGTGGGGCAAAAGAAAAATCTAAATCAAAGTTTTTCAAAGTAGAGCTAGCGGTCTATAATTACATACTCAAAATTTATCTCCATATTTAGAGATGGGTTGTATTCTTGCTATTTTTCATGCAGCAGGCACTACACCAGTTGTCAGTGACAGATTGTTTATATACGTGACAAACTCTTTAATGTTTTCCATATGGTACCAGGATTACCCTTATTCTCTTGAAGAAGAGAGTCAACAGTCTTCTTTTGTTGATTAACCATCCTATTGACTAAATTTCTGTAATGTTTGTATCTGTTCCACATTAAATCACTTTGGTTTGTAGAGCTTTCTTATGAAAGTGATCACGAGTATTCATCAATATATGTATTGAATATGGTGTCACCAGAAACCCATAGACAAGGATTCCTGACGCTTTCTTAAATTTTAAGTGGTGCAAATTTATTTACAACTTCCAAAAACTTGCAAAAACGTTTGGAAGGGGGGGGGGGGGCAAAAGGAAAATCTGAATCAACGTTTTTCAAAGTGGAGTATTAACGACCAGGTAGAGCGTAGTGAGCGTAAATTGGCGTGGGGTCCAGGGCCTGAGCCCCCGGAAGCTCAGGGTTTTCAGGTATTAAATTACGGTCAAATAAGCATATTTAGATACCATATTTGTGACACTGGCAGGTCAGTAATTAGCTGGGAGTCCAGGGGCAGAGCCCCCGGAATCTCAGGGGTTTAAGGTATTTAATTACGGCTAGATGGGCATCCAGGGGGCCTCTTTAAGGCAATTGATGTGGTCCAGGGGCCAGAGCCCCCGGATGCTCAGCGGTTTTAGATATTTAACGACGGTCAAATGAGCATATTTTGATACCTCTTTGTGACATTAGCAGGTCACTTACATGTATTGTTTCTCTCTTTCTTTCTTTCTTTTTCTCTGTAACACACTTTTTCAAAAAGTGAGGGAGGGGGGCTCGAGCCCAGCCGTTCTGCAGGCCCTGACATGAAGGCTTCTAAATAAGCATATTTTTCGCCCGACTGTAAATTTGGGAATTTCTAATTTTCCAACAAACGCATAAAAAAGTATGACTTACACAAAAAATTGAAAAAGTATACCGGAAAATCGTGTCATTTCAGCAACATTTGTGAATCACTGGTGCCGAATAAGAAATACCCCCCCCCCCTCATCCGTACGCCAGCGTTCAGAGGCTCATGTCTTCTCCCCTATAGCAAAACACACGCACGCTTTCCCATTCTCTCACAATATTTCCACTTTATGCCATACTGAAGATGACAATGACAATGACAATGACAATGACAATGACAATTTATTCTCATGTCACCCACATTGGTATTTATCGCTATGATAAAAACCTCTATTGATAAATATAGGTGGCATGCGGAATGTTTAGGAAATTTAATTCCTATTAACTTTCTTTTTCTTTGAATGGAATTTTATATGTGATTTAATTCAGGTTGTTATTATTGTTATAATGTTAAAATACAAACCACCTTTCTCCTTAAAGGTAATACAAAGTTTTGGGAAATTTGAAAATTGGGTGGATAGTGAATCTTTACAATTTTGATATATTTGGATGCCCCTGTGGATGTTTTATAAGCACTCGAAGAGTTAGCCCCTAAAACACTTCTGCTTTCGAGAAAAATTTAATATAAAAATTTACCGGTGCTCCCGGTAAATTTTGATAAATTTCAAATAGCGCCTACGGCCGTGCAATAGCAGCTGCGACCATGAGAATTTCAGAATATGTAGTTGTGATATATAATTTCCAAACGAGAATAGCTAATCGGTCGATTTTCGTCAAGAAACATTGTTTTATAGCTCAAATAATATCTTGACCTTGAAAGGGAGCTATACAACATAAAGAGTTTATTATTTACAATTTCATAACTTTAGACTCGATTTCAACCGCGAGAACGATCACTGAATATTGTAAGATCGCATATGTTTCCAATATGTTCATTTGAACCAAATTCATGACCCCATACCAAAACTTTGTATTACCTTTAATACTGCTTCTTTCTTCTTCCCCTTACAAAAAAAAACCATGGTATACCATGGTACTACCATGGTTGTTATGGTATTACCATGGTATTACCATCATAACCATGGTACTACCATGGTAAGCATAATTCTACCATGGTACTACCATGGTACTACCATGGTACTACCATACTACCATGGTACTACCATGGTACTACCGTACTTCCATGGTATAACCATGGTATTACCATAATAACCATGGTACTACCATGGTAACAATGATTCTACCATGGTACTACCATGGTACTACCATGGTGCTACCATACTACCATGGTACTACCATGGTACTACCGTACTTCCATGGTATTACCATAATAACCGTGGTACTACCATGGTAAGCATGATTCTACCATGGAACTACCATGGTACTACCATGGTACTACCGTACTTCCATGGTACTACCATGGTACTACCATGGTACTACCATAATAACCATGTACTACCATGGTTAACATGATTCTGTGTTTGGCACTAGTTTTAATTTGTTTGTCATTTGTTTTTGCTCTTTTTCAGTTTCCTTATAACTTATTGATATACCGAATCGTTTGCTCAAGGTAACTTTGGGCATGGTTTAAACACACGAAGAATAACCGAGTGTGTTATAGACCTACTCAAACTACTCAAAGTTACCGCGTGCACACAATTCCACCGACCCACAAAATCTGTTTCAAAGAATGGAATTTAAATTTTAAAATCAATAACAACAACAAATTAGCAGACATGAAACCAAATAAAAAAAAAACATAAGAATTAATAACAAAATAATAATTAAAATATTTCAGAATCATTAAGAAAAAACAAAACAATTATAATAATTGTTGTTCAAAAACATTTGAAAAGAATGGGGAAAAAAAAAAAAAAAAAACTCAAGTATCATTAAAAACACAATTGTTATGAATTACAAAAAATATTCAAACAAAAATATAAGAAATGTATAAAGAAAAAAATATATTTTAAAAAATGATATCGCGTGTATCCTTTACAATTATATAATTTCATAGTCCTTAAGTTTTTGAAGATTTTAGTTGAAATGAAAAACTGACAATTAAAAAATACATCTAGCAATCTGTCTTAAGTTTATTATTTTAACAAATTAATTAATGTAGTTAAAACGTGTGCAATTATTATTAGGGGAAAACTCTTAACTTTCATTTGGCCATTTATCAATGGTGTGTAAATTAGAAATTGTGCAACAGCTTGAAATATCATAAAGAAGGTCTGCACTAGTCAAGACTATATACCTACAGGCCCCATATACATATACACACACACGTACACACAACCAATCCTTTGGAACCGTTGTGCAACATAACCCCGCATTTTTTGAATGGCTAGCTATGTGTACTGTGTACGTGTCAAAGGATCGCTGTACAAAGCTTGCATTGGGAATAGTGCACGCACAAGCTATATAGCTACTGTGTGCATTATAAATTCACAATGTAGCTTTGCCTAGACAGGAGCTAGACTGAATCTTGGTGTTTTCTCTGCAAAATAATGCTGAATACTGAGTTTTCCTGCTAATCTACAACAGTATGGGTAAGTTTAAGAATCATCTACCTTATTTACAATGTACTTAGATCTACTCGATGTCTAGATAGTTATTTATGACAGTGTTAACTGGGACTTAAAACACATTCCGACAGGATAAGACTGAACATGTATGATCCCATATGTACAATGTACGTAAATTGATGTAGGATCTTGATGGGTTATGGGGCAGATATCATTCAAAGCAAAATTTGTCCATTTACATACACATTAACTCTGCTGTGATTATAGTATCATTGTTCACAGGATTTAATGTTTTATTCTTTTTAGAACATAAATAGAATACTGCATAAAAACCCAGCATATTAACGAATTACGCCTAATCGATGTCATATCTGCGTCTGTGATTGTGTGATTTCATGTTGACAGTTGTTGATATTGATATTTGTTTTTGTTATAGACTATAATTCAAAATTGTCTTTTTTAAATTACAGATATGGACGCAACATGACAAATGAGTAGTTTCCATATCGACCTCGTTCTTTATCATCATTTTCACCAATACATCAACGCCACCATCATCATGTCTTTGACGTCGACCTCCGTTTTCGCGTTTGAACTTTGAAGATTGTTGCGAACTCTAATAATGAATTGGATATTGGCATTATTGATGTTTGTTCTATCTTTGAACACTGTCGCATCGAACTTTAATTAAAGGTAAGAACCTCCTTTTTACCTTCTTCGATTTGCGTTTCGTCGTTTGCAGGTCTGATCCTGACTCCGACTAATGATGACCTAATTAACCTATCGTTCTGTCTTCAATCACCCTCGACGTCAAACTCTATACCGCGTTTCACCATCGCCGAACACGGACTCCGCAACCGATTGGCATCGCCGACTCTCAACTTTCGTTCATCATTCATTTTTGAACTGTACTATGATCACCGACATCATCTACGATCTGCCAAGAAGGCCTAGTCACCAATTGTTTCTTCAAATTTCGTCTTTCGACTGAATTCGAGTACGACATCGTCAACGAATCTCGCACCTCCGCTGGAAGGACAGTTTGTATAATGTACTATGTAATTTGAATATGAGCGGCAGTCTTCCGCTATAGAAATAGACTAACCACTTTATAATATTGTTGTGTGCTGAAAATGTTTAGTGTCATGTATAATGATGTAACAAGCGGCAGTCTTCGCTATAGAAATAGACTTCAGTTTTCGACTGTAAATTGTTTTATATATTTTACGCGAGCTAGATTTTAGCTCGTTTGAATAAACGTTTTTTTTAAAGTAAACATATTGTTTCCATTGTTTGATGTTTGATACGTCATATGATCATTCAACAATAATGATCAACATGATTGTGATGTCTTTTGTTAACAGATCGTGTTTGCGAGATAAGCGGCTGAATGGATAATTGAGTTGAAAGTGGACATGCCAGCTCCTGTCATTTTTGCGTCTACTTTGCAGACCACTAGCATGCTATTTCAAAATTAAATAAACACGGGCTGGCAAATATTATGAGGAATACTGTGTTGAAAGTGCTTTAATTATGTAGTAGATTTGTAAATGATACCATGGTACTGAACCACAATAATACCGTGGTATACCATGGTACTGTACCACGGTAGTATACCACGGTACTGTACCACGGTAGTATACCACGGTACTGTACCATGGTACTGGACCACAATAATACCATGGTATACCATGGTACTGTACCACGGTAGTATACCACGGTACTGTACCACGGTACTGGACTACAATAATACCATGGTATACCACGGTATTATTGTGGTACAGTACCGTGGTACAGTACCGTGGTATACTACCATGGTACAGTACCATGGTATACCACGGTATAATTGTGGTCCAGTACCATGGTACAGTACCGTGGTATACTACCGTGGTACAGTACCATGGTATACCACGGTATAATGTGGTCCAGTACCATGGTACAGTACCGTGGTAGTATACTCGGCGGAACTATACCGTGGTACTACCGTGGTACTACCGTAATAATTGTCATGGTACTACCATGGTAGTACCATGGTTATGTACCGTGGCCAATATACCGTGTACCATGGTACAGTACCATACCATGGCACTACCATGGTACTACCATGGTACTACCATGGTACTACCATGGTTTTTTTTTGTAAGGGTCTTTTTTGTTTTTTTTGGGGGGGGGTGCCCCCCCCCCCCCTTCCCCACTTCCGGCACCTATGTCTCCCACGCTTCATTGACATCTGTAATTTGAAATATGTCGTTGAAAGGCCTTTGTGTCAGTGCATGAAAACTACAAATCCTTAATAATCAAATTTTGGGAAATCACGGCATGCAGCTATTACGTTTTCCAAGGGTTTGTGGCAACTCTCACCATAAAATGTAAAAGTTAAGAAATGTTCGCTGAAGAAAATTTTATATACACCAGCGACAATGTTTTTGTCTGGGTTGGCAGAATATCAATTATCGATTTCGATGACATAGTCACTCGGGTAGGAACAGTAATTAATTGTGTGCATAAGAAACCAGTCATCAAAGATGAAAAAATCATTTGCATCTGAATTTAACCTAGCTATCCAGGGGCGGATCTAGCTTTTTGCTAAGGGGGGGAGTTTGACCAAAATAATGACGATGCGGAGCATCGTCCACGAGCCGCAAAGCGGCGAGCCGATTTTTTTTTTGGGTGTTTATTTGAACCCCGTAAGTGATGTTTTCCTGGCATCTATTACACAATGGAGACCATAAAAAGCAGTGCATGATAACGTCTTTTTAAATCAAGTAACAGTTTAATACACATGCAGTTATATCCAGAGTTATCATGTGTTTGGTTAAGTTACCAGATGAGTTGAATATCTTCTCACAATATTTGCACTTGAAAGGGTTTCTCTTCAGCGTGCGTTCTTTTTTCTTTCTTTTTTTCTTTTTTTCCCCTTTTTTTTTTGGGGGGGGGGGGGGCGCCCAAGGGGGGGGTTTAAACCCCCTAAACCCCCCCCCCCGTAGATCCGCGCCTGCTATCCTGACATAAATCACAATTAGAGTCTCCCAGTAAAATCATTTCTACATTGTCGCTAATCACCCTTTTCATCATACAAGAGATCATCGAAATACACGACTGAAACGTTTGGTGGTCTATTGTAATACACAAATCAGGAAGGTTTCGTTACGAGCTACTTTGACTTTACAATATTGCTTCGAGATCAAAGTCCAGCCGTGCTGTCTCTTCATACAGAAAGGGCCACGCTTCCTCCGTGTCTCGATCTATATCTGTCTTTACGAATAACGTTATACTCCTTTATTACTAGTTCGGAGTCTGGTCTTATCACAGTGTATCGACTAATGGATTATATTTCAGAGTATATTTTAGATCATCTATCTTAATTGGCTGGTAACGAACTGATATTGACATGGCAATTTGTTTGACCTTTCCCACCAAATGATTTTCCAGAATATAGTATGCATCATTTTCCGACTACTACTAGGCCAGGGATGTGTTACAACGTGACGTGGTCGATCATCAATTAAGTGACTCTCACACTCTGCCGTGTATAGGCCTATACCGTGCGCCACCGCACCGTGCGCGAAAATGTCTGCGGACGGTGGAGAACGGCGAGGGCACACGGTGGTTCGTTATCAAAGCGGGCAACACGTTAATAGGGCGTTGGCGCTTATTTACACCCGGTGGGACCCGGCGAAAGTTTTAGGCATGTTCAAAACTTTGGCCGGCTGGCACCGGCCGCAATTAAGTAAGCGGCAAGAGGACGGTGTTGAACGGTATGAGGACGGTATGAATACGTTATGAAAACGGTCACACTGTATGAACACGTTCACAACACGCTCATAACCCGTTACAGAACGGTGATGAACGGGCAAAAAAATCGGGGTATTTATGGCAGTCGTGTCATGACGTCAGCAGTCCGGGGACTCGCTCACAGGACGCTTCGAGCGGTGAGGGGACGCTAAGTGACTGGTAGGTGGCTGCTACAAACCCGGTGCACACGTTCGAGACCCGGTATGGGCCCGGTATGGAAACGGCCAAAATTTTCAACAAAAGTCAATCTGGGCGGTGAAGACGGTAGAAGCACGTTCAACACCCGGTATGCGCCCGGTGAGAACGGTCAGAAGATGGCAACGAAACGGTGAAAAGATTAATTTTATGATTTTTTTTTTTGCGGCCGGGGACAAGTTCGCTCAAAACCCAACGTTCTGGACTCTGTTGTTTTTTAATAGCCCGGCAGGTGGACGGTAGGCCTATACACGGCAGAGTGTGAGAGCTCCATTAGCAGTAGTATACTTAATTGTCTTGATCTGCACAGCTTGAAGCGAGGAATGAGGAATGGCAAAAAGCGCTGGGTTTTTAACTTTTTATAGCTTAGTTACATTTTTTGTTTATTTCATTGTTCATTTTACCACAGATAGCATCAAGCAATCCGCAAGATGAATGTGAATGACAACGGAAGGATACCAAGGTAGAGAAAGAAATCCCAACAGACGTGGTGAAATGGGCACGGGCACTCCGAGAAGAAAGCAATACTGACGCACTCGAAGCTAAATACGATGATTGTGCTGAACGATATGATGAGGTACGTTACGTGGCGTAGCCACCAGGGTCAATGGTTATTATAAGCCCCCATAATATACCAAACTGGTTCTCACTACGTTTTGGAACCGTCCTAGAAAATCGTAAAAAGGGTTGTGGTCGGGGTAGAATGTGTAAATAATCTTCTCAAGAGGGCAAACAAAAGGTATTCACGAAGCGCCTTCATGACTTAATTGGCAGTGATTATTCTAAAATGAAACAAGGGGACGTCTCAACATGCAGGGTTATCAACCCTCCAGCATTTGTAGGGAGTCTGACGCCACGTACCACGCTCTTTCTCCCGGCTGAGTCGTTGCGAAATTTTCGGAGCGATTTTTCAAATTTTAAAACACCCCCCTTGAAAAAATCTTGCGTACGCCACTACCGTTCACTCAGCAAAACAAAAATGTGCATACGACCTACCTCGAAGCAGTTCCCCAAAGTGGACAGCCCTGAATATGTACAAGATGTGTGAGTAGGGGGGGGGGGGGTTATTTGTACTAAAGCTAACTTTCGGTTGACATAAATATACTTATTTTCATTTAGCTTAAATGATACTAAAGCTTTTAAACTTTCACTGGAAACAAATGAACCACTTAATTCTCGTCTTTGTATTCCCGTATCTACATATTGACCAATAATGAAATTTAGTTGAGTGCCGCATTGAAGGGCACTGGGCCTGTTTTGACTGCTGACGCCCTCACCAGGTTGGTACCGAATCGAGATGTGAGAATACTAGACGTAGGCTGCGGCACTGGGCTTGTCGGTCAACAGGTTAGTTTTCAAACCCACCACACCAATGGCGTAGCTACAAGGGGGATTGAGTGCCCCGGATGCCTACAAATCGAGTGGTGAAGGTTAATTAAAAGGGAAGAAAAAGCGAGAAAATAGAGATTTATAGGGAATGGGAAAAGGACGAGACACGAACATACTTGGACCCCTCCCGCAATCTTTCTCTTCGGCTTGTAAGCTCACATTTTCATTTTCCGATTAAAGGTAAAGACCAGTAATGGTCATGCGATTGCATTGTGAAAGAAACGTTGTGGAATCGATCAAAAAAGGTTTAGCATCTAGCATCTGCAAGGTTCTGGAATCATCAAAATGATAAGAAATTTGGCCCATTCTTCGTAAAGTTACAAGCACTATACACAGAAAGATGTATATGGGACTACCCTATCTCTCTCACCAGACCATGAGAGAAATAAATTTACCAAATATATGAATTAGTAGGCGGTTTCCCGGCAAATTTTTTATCATCATGTATTAGTCAAAACATATTCTTTCACATGATTGGTAATGAGAGCTTCCATTTCATTTTTTGAAATTGGGGCGTTGCCAATACTGGTCTTTACCTTTAAGATCGGTGCCGCCCACCCGCGTAGCTAGGATTTTGTATGTGAGATTGCTTTGCTAAATTTAAAATACAATAATCATTTCCATATCTTTAAACTATCATTGATATCTGATAATCAAACAGTTAGTAAAATAAACCTACCAAACTACATAATACAATTAAATACTTGATTGGAAGTAGGGGAGTTTGATGTGATGCACAATTGCACCCCTCTGCTAATAATCGAATAGTCCATGGTGTTCATGAATATTCATGTTTATGCTTACCTCGGCAAAATGCTTGCCTATACTAAATGGAAAAATTACAGTGGGGGTGGGGGGGGGGGGTGGATGAAATGGATATAATGAACAAATCAGAAGTGATCTATGATAATTCATGCTTCTTATCCTTCGTGTGCTTGACTTATAACCTTACAATCGCGTTTAAATAAGTTTGTTTGGTTTTCTCTCTCTCTCTCTCTCTCACACACACACTCACATACACTCACTTTTACCGTCTGTCGCTGGCTTTGTCTGTCTGTCTCTGTCTGTCTCTTCCCCCTTCTCTCTCTCTCTCTCTCTCTCTTCTACCACCGTTGTAGCTCTACGATAACGGATACCGTGATATACATGGAGTAGACATGTCAGCTGGATCATTAAAGGTTCTTGAAAAGAAACAAATTTACTCGAAGCTAGTGAAGGCTAGATTTGATCCTAGCACACCTCTCCAATATGCCGATGGTAAGCATTCGATGTAGTATTACTTTGTATTTTTGTTAGACTTCACATTTAATTTTGTTATTGGTACCCTAAATTGAGCTTCTAAAATAATTTGAGATATTTTTTTTTCTAACTTCAAAGCACGCAATATAAATATGTTTTAATCAAGAGGCTTGTTTAACAACATTACAATACAATAATGTGAAAATTGACAATTCATTCGTTGCGATAATGATGATAATAATAATAGCTACATTTATATTGCGAAAAGTAGTATTATTACCCCTAGTTTAAGTCCAGCTGCCCTAAGGCGCTAAAAGCATTGAAGGAACATATTCCTACCAAGTACCCACTTACTAAACATGGGTGGAGAGCAGCAAACGTAGATGAATGTCTTGCCAAATGACAGTGCCGCGGCAGGACTCGAACCGCGAACCAAGTGATCTACAGCCCGGTGACGTATCCACTAGACCACGAAACCACTAGTGATGATGTATGTGTATATAATTTTCATTTGTCATATTGAGAACTGGCTAACAAGTGATGTATAACTGAATGTGTACATTAATTATCTAGGGATCCATCTCCCTCTGCCATCTAACGTATATCACTGATCTCAGCCCCCGGCCCCCCTCCCTGTTTTTATCTATCGCCGTTTCTCTCATCCTCTATTACCAGTATTAGTCTATTTCTTTGTCAATGCCTTTCTGCTTATTTTGTGCTCCCCCCTCTCCCCCCTCCCCCTCTCTCTCTTTCTCTCTCTCTCTCTCTCTATTTATACCCTCCTCTCTTCCATTCTCTCTCCATTTTGCCCTCTCGCTATTCCTCTCCCAAGCATGCATTTACTCTCAGACACCATTCATCCTTCTTCATTTTCTTTTTCTTCTTCTTCTTCTTTTTTGTTTCCTTCTACTCTTCTTAACTTGGTATGACATATTATATACCCTTTGTTATTTCCAGGTTATTTTGACGTGATAATAAGCGTTGGTGTTTTCGTACCATGTCATCTCACTCACGCCTGTCTTCCAGAGATTATTCGTCTTCTCAAACCTGGTAAAAAACACCTTTCAATCAACATCATTCGACAATCGACATTAAACCATTCAAAGTATATCTTACGTAATGTTAAGTGCTATAGTTTCAGAATAATACGTACTTCACTTGTAGGGAATCATTATTTACGTAATTATATCAACTTTGCCTTACCAAAAGAACGTACAATAATTATTAGCAACTCAAGAATGACGATCTCAAGTTACAGCAGTTACATGAAACCAACGTAAAGTCTCTTCCTAGACTGTATTTCATTAACATGATGAGGCCATTACAATTATACCAACATTTGATTACAATGCCTAATTGAAGTGGCAGGCTGTTTTATGTTAATGTTTATTTCGTTTTACACCCCCTTACTCATCAAACGAGTTAAAGAGATTTAAAACATGAATCCAACCCCGAACAGTTTCAACCTCCTTTCTTAACCAATGGTCTGACACATACATCATCTTTTGATGGTGTGTAAATGACTATAGTATCAGAGGAGTATTAGTTTATTTTCATTGGCGTAATATGTAAAGTATACGTATACAAAACATTAGCATATTTGCATAGTCTCTCCCAAACGAAGTTTATTTTCGTCTATTTTGGCTATGCATTTCATCTATTATCCCAATAATGATAATCACTGTTGAATTACTCTTTTCTCAGGAGGACTTATTCTCATCACCACGAGGAAAAACGTCTTTGGTGAGGAGATGGCAGGCGTAAAGCTGAAATCATCCTTTGCCAGCCTGACCAAAGATGGAGTACTCGAGAAGATATCACACGAGGAGATCGGTTATGCGACTGAGAACGATAAAGTTACTCCAGGCTTGATATTATCGTATAAGGTCCTATAACAATTGTGGCGGAACCGGGCTCTGCCGGGGTAGCGTTCTGCCTTGCAGTCTGTCAAAAACCGGTCCACGCTCCCCGCCCCCCCCCCCCCCCCACTCAGTGTTATTTAGGGTACGCATATTATGCTCGTTCCCTCTTTTTGAAAGCACCCCCTATCTGAGGACTGCCAACATTTTCGAACCCCCCTTTCGCGGGCTTTTTGCAGGATTTTCCTGCCTTGGAGACCCCCCTAAATCAGGAAATATGCTCAATGTACCCCCCTAAATTCGGAATAGTTTCTCAGGAGTCCAAAGAGATGAGAGAAAAAAAAGAAAAAACACCCCCTTTTTAAAGAAATCTCCGGGTGAAAAGTCAAATACCCCCCTTTTTTTTACAATTCTCGGGCCGGACTTTGTCGCACGAAAAGTACCCCTTTACCGGACATTTTGGCAACACGCATGCGGTCATTCCGACCCCTGAGTGGGGGGGGGGGGGCGGGCCACGCTCTCGACAATCAATTATCTCTCAGTGGGCTCTCACAAAAGTATATCGTGTAAGAATAACGTGGACTAGCTCTCATTTTACTCACTCCCGCAATCACTGAATGTCTGACAGGAACTCAAGAAACAACACTTGCACAGTATCTGCAGTTCAAGTAACTTTACTCGTTCCTGGTACGGACCTGTCGCAACGACAGCCCGACGCTGACTGACTGACACGACAGCTCAACCCGACTCACAGATCACAACTATACAGAACCTGTCTCAGCGACAGCTGAACGCTGACTGACTGACATCAGACTGACGATGTACACATATATATTTCACAATTAACTATAACGCCCTCTATGTCTCACTAAATTACTGGGCTAGTTATGCTACACAATGAAGGAAATATAGTTATGCATGGGCGTCTGTTGCGGCACAAATTGTCGACGGCGACAATTTGTGCCGATTTTTGCAAAACCCGACGGCACAAATTGTCGCCACCGGTACAAATTGTCGACAAATTAAAGCATATTACATTGAACGATCAAATTTCAAAGCCGTAAGTGGCATAACTTCATATCATGACACAGTATATGCATACACACAAACATATAGGCCTACGGCCAAGGTCATTTTAAGTATGTGCGCATGCGTGTGTGCGTGTGCATGTGTGTGCGTGTGTAATATTTGTTCACTTTTACTGCATATATCATTGCAATCTTATTTTAAATGCTTGAATTAGTGCTGAAACGAAAATATGTATTTTTATCATCTGCCGTATGGTTATTTCAGAAGATTACTCAGAAGGTATTTTAAAGCTAAGTCTACAATATTCTCATGAAAATGTTATGTCAATTTTTTAGATGTAGGTTTTCTTTTACCACAGCTTTATCTACAGGTTGAAGTACTTAACTTGAATCTTCTATATTTTTGTGATTCCTGTATTCTAGAACATATTCATCTACTTTATATATTCGGTTGATCTAATTGTCCCTTAAAGGCACACTGTCCTACTTGTAGCTACTTGCTCCCTCTAAATAGAAAACTTCCCAAATCGGTGCCTGTTGGTCCCCCATGATCCTCTTTTTCTTATGTTAAATGAGAGCTGAGTTAATGAGATAGCCACCTGTCACAGTGACCTCGATGGCTCTCTGGGTGGTCTAATCCCTTCTAGCTGCAGTAGTAAAGCCTATTATTATATTATTCCAAAATAGTTTAATGAAAAGATGTCGTTAAACAGTTTTGAATTGAGATTTTACTCAAAACATGTTTTCAACATTAACAACTTTTTGAATCCCAGAAATTCCAAAAGACAGAAATTGGAGGATCATAATAGCTGTAAATGTTTATGTTTGGTTTTAGCAGGTACCTAACTTTGTGACAATCGATTGCATGTGAAATTTCATCATCAAAAAGATCTCCAAACAACAAACCCGAATAAAATCAGCATTCCATTATTCTAGATGTATATTTTTTTATTCGTTTGTTGGTGTATTTAGGATGGACCAAGAGGCAGGCGAGGATCCAGGGGGGCGATGGGCCTGCCCCCCACCCTCCTGGCCAAAAAGAAAAGAAAAGAAGAGACGGGCCCCCACCCCTGGCAAAAAAAAGTTTTAAAAAAAGATGGTGACCACAAATTTACCTTTTTTTCTCAAGTCGGGGGGGGGGGGGGGTTGGGTAAAAACGTGATGTGACGTGTTGTGATATGATGTGATGTGACATGATGTGGCGGGATGTGATGTGACGTGACGTGATGTGATGTGACGTGTTTGTGACGTGATGGGATGGGATGTGATGTGATGTGATGTGATGTGACATGATGTGACGGGATGTGATGTGATATGATGTGATGTGACCTGATGTGACGTGCATGTGACGTGATGGGATGTGATGGGATGGGATGTGACGGGATGTGACGTGATGTGATGTGATGTGATATGATGTGATGTGACGTGATGTGACGTGATGTGATGTGATGTGACTTGATGTGACGTGATGTGATGTGCATGTGACGTGATGGGATGTAACGTGCATATGTGACGTGCATGTGACGTGATGTGACGTGATGTGATGGGATGTGACGTGATGTGACGTGATGTGACGTGATGGGATGTGATGGGATGTGATGTGATGTGATGTGATGTGACGTGATGGGATGTGGCGTGATGTGATGTGATGTGATGTGACGTGCATGTGACGTGATGTGATGTGATGTGACGTGCATGTGACGGGATGTGACGTGACGTGACGTGATGCGATTATAGGCCTACGATTGGCCAAGGTTTTTGTAGTTTTTAAGTGACTTTTTTATATTCTTATTACTCTTATGTTTAGTAAAACAAAATATTCATGGACAATGTGAATGAAGTTTTCCTACTAAATACCAATAAAAATTCAAACCACTACAATGGCGTGGATTGATCTATATCTTGAAGTGGATTTAACTCCATAAAGAGCGACCCCTAATATGAATCCTAAAACAGTGGAGTTCCACTATTATGCAGGATTTCTAATACATGTGAGTAGAGAATGATCCGGAAAGGGTATGATTAATACGTGGAGTAGCGGTTACGTTTTTCGAAGGTCACGTCCAGATTTCCTGTTTTTTCCTTCAACATGTTTCTCTCCAAGGGCGTCAATCCCGATGGGACACGTCCCTCACAAGTTTTCCTAGGTGGGAAACCTCACGTGCTATCCCCCCCCTCTAAAAAAAAAATGTCCTTAGTTGGATGCTTCATAAAACCAAGGAGGTACCAGTACCTCCTCGTTAAAACGGAGCACCCAATACAAGTATACAGTATCATACCCCAAAAACAAAAACATTACAAACTAAACTAAAGGAAAACAGGAAGAAGAAAATGGGAAAGAATGAAACGGAGAAAGAGAGGGAGAGGGAGAGATACGAGTGTGTATGTGTGTGTGTGTGAGAGAGAGAGAGGGGGTGGGGGAGAGAAAGGGAGGTAACTCTTAGACAAGAGAGAACTTAAATGAAGTCAGAATAGAGAGATAGAGAGAGCACAAAAGATAAAGAGAAGAAAAGAGAGAATATGAACTCTTTTCTGGTTGTTGTTGATAATACCATAATAACATCTAAACTGTTGATGTCTCTGTCTCTTTCTTGAGTCTATCTTTCTCATCCCATTCTTTCTCCCTTCCTTCTTTTTTCCCCTCCCTGTTTTCATCTCTCTGTTCGCTTTCTCTTTCCCTTTCTCAATCTTTCCTCCCTTAGCTATTTATTCATCCACATCTCTCTTTATCAGAGGGCAGGGGATGCAAACATTAAGCATAGAACTGATATTCATTTTAAATGAGGTATGTTATATTAAAAGAGAAAAGTAAATGAGTCCCTTACATCAGTTATGTCTCTGATATCATATAGTCTTGTCAAATATTTCATACTTTATTTTGTAGATTGTCAATAATATCAATAATCATAGAGAAGACGTTTCCTGGAAAATTAACAGTACTGAAACATTCACAGCATGTATCAATATGCAGCCAGGGTGACATACACTACAAAAACAAACAAACATTGCACCATATTAAGCGACCCAAATCATAAAGATACATATCACAGTATGATATAACTTCTCTATAATTATTTACTTCCAAAGGACTTCAGATATTATTATCACAGCTTTTAGCTCCAGCCATCGTAGAGCTCAGTGCATTAGATCATACCAGGTATCTATGTACCTACTACACCTAGGTTGGGTGTCGCAAATGCTAGTTGAAGAGATAAACATTTTAATTTTTTCTTCAAATATGCCATCTCCTTGCCAGCTGGCATATTTTATGTTTTAATTTGCTCACTGCTTAAAGGTATTACAAGGTTTTGGTATGGGGTCATGAATTTGGTTCAAATGAACATATTGGAAACATTATGCGGTCCTACAATATTCAGAGATCGCTGTCGCGGTTGAAATCAAGTCTAAAGTTATGAAATTGTAAATAATACTCTCTTTATGTTGTATAGCTCCCTCTCAAGGTCAAGGTACTAATTAAGCTACAGTAAAACAATGTTTCTTTACTAAAATCGTCCGATTAGTTATTCTCGTTGGGAAATGATATATCACAAATACATATTCTGAGATTTTCATGGTCGCAGCTACCATTGTACGGCCGTATAGGCACTATTTGAAATTTATCAAAATTTACCGGGAGCACCAGTAAATTTTCATATTCAACTTTTCTAGAGCTTATAATACATCCACAGGGGCATCCAAATATATAACAATTGTAAAGAATCACTATCCACCCAATTTTCAAAATTTCCCAAAACTTTGTATTACCTTTAAACAAACAATAAACAAAGTGAACCACCAACTGACCTGTGATACCAGATAGCTTCATGCCCAGGGAAGTTTTCTATGAGGTTTGAAGTGCAGAATAACTCTCCATGGACGATCCTAAGTACATCGTCATGAGGGTGATGACATGACAAGGACTTGATGAGGAAGTATCTGTAGTTGAACCCACTGTGATCAGATGTCTGTTTTACCCATGATTTGGTGCTTTCAAGTTCCTTCAGTATACCTGAAGAAGATTAATACAGGGATGCTAGTAAGAATTCATCAGAGGGCCTGAAAATCACCTAGAATGAGCTATTTTGTACACAAAAAAGTCTAAACTATGGTTTGAAAATAACTTGCCATGGTCTGAATTCAGGCTATTGCCTGAAAACTGGCATCACTGTTAATATCAATTATCAAATTAAATTATATTTCCTTAATTTTTCTTGACAAGCTGCTGGAATAACAGAGGGTAGCTTATAATGTCATCTGTGTATGTTTTGTGATTGAAACTCGCTTTTTGCTCTTCTCCAACGCAAACAGAGACGACATTGTGCTGGATAAATCTATTTTTCCGACAAAAGTACAGAAAATTTGCATATGGTCTTTTTATTATAATTCATGAAATGTTACCCGAGTGACTCCCGGGCGCCCCAATGCTGGAAAGAAACGTATATTTTAGAAAACTTCATGGAAAAATGCTTATTTGTTCTATGCACGCAAGTCAGATTGAGCGGATGATACAACGTTTCCATATGCAATATGGAAATTGGTATAGTTAAACTGGAATCGCTTGTCAACTGGTACCAGTTAGGACCAGTTGAAACCACAAGTTGGGAACTGGTATCAGTTGATTCCAGTTAAGTGAACTGGTTTCAATATGGAAATTGGTATAGTGGAATTAACTGGTACTGATACCAGCTGGAATACCGGTTATCAACTGGTACCAGTTAGGACTAGTTGAAACCACCAGCTGGGAACTGGTACCAGTTGATTCCAGTTAAGTGAACTGGTTTCAATATGGAAATTGGTATAGTGGAATCAACTGGTACTGGTGCCAGTTGAAATCAACTGGAATCAACTGGTACTGGTACCAGTTGGAATACCAGTAGTCAACTGGTACTGAAAACCAGTTGATTGCCAGTTGATTATTCAGTAGCGACTAGATGAATCAACTGATAATCAATAATCAATATTGTATAGCATCTGGCCACCAACTAAGTGACCCATATTTTGTATAGACTCTTGCAATTGCCCCCATCACAAAGATCATTTGAAGTGAATTGCAGTTGAGTCTAATGTTAATTTAAGAATTGAGAGATCGTACATACATAATTATATACAAAATTATACATGTTTTTACTGGTTATTAATTACGTATATCTTTATATCTATTTGTACGTCTTAAATTACATGTAAAACATGATACGACATATTTAATACATTTTTCAATGATTGACTAAGAAAAAATAAATCACAAAATTAATGTGTCACATTATTTTGCTTGACAGATCATGATAATGATATTTCATGTGAAAATATGCAAATTAAGCATGAATATGCACAAGATACAATGGCGGTCTCACATGTATGATTAGATCGAAAACCGAGCTGTTTGGGGTTAAGTAGTCGTTTTTCTGACAGATATTCAAGGAGATTCATATGCACTGCCTTTTCTATTATTTTGGATAAGACGGGGAGAAAGGATTCCGTCGCATACGTTTACTTTTAAGTGGTGCAAACTTATGTACAACTTCCAAAAACTTGCAAAAACGTTTGGAAGGGGGGGGGGGGGGTGGGGCAAAAGAAAAATCTAAATCAAAGTTTTTCAAAGTAGAGCTAGCGGTCTATAATTACATACTTAAAATTTATCTCCATATTTAGAGATGGGTTGTATTCTTGCTATTTTCCATGCAGCAGGCACTACACCAGTTGTCAGTGACAGATTGTTTATATACGTGACAAACTCTTTAATGTTTTCCATATGGTACCAGGATTACCCTTATTCTCTTGAAGAAGAGAGTCAACAGTCTTCTTTTGTTGATTAACCATCCTATTGACTAAATTTCTGTAATGTTTGTATCTGTTCCACATTAAATCACTTTGGTTTGTAGAGCTTTCTTATGAAAGTGATCACGAGTATTCATCAATATATTTATTGAATATGGTGTCACCAGAAACCCATAGACAAGGATTCCTGACACTTTCTTAAATTTTAAGTGGTGCAAATTTATTTACAACTTCCAAAAACTTGCAAAAACGTTTGGAAGGGGGGGGGGGCAAAAGGAAAATCTGAATCAACGTTTTTCAAAGTGGAGTATTAACGACCAGGTAGAGCGTAGTGATCGTAAATTGGCGTGGGGTCCAGGGCCTGAGCCCCCGGAAGCTCAGGGTTTTCAGGTATTAAATTACGGTCAAATAAGCATATTTAGATACCATATTTGTGACACTGGCAGGTCAGTAATTAGCTGGGAGTCCAGGGGCAGAGCCCCCGGAATCTC
This sequence comes from Strongylocentrotus droebachiensis, assembly GCA_035222895.1. NCBI lineage: Eukaryota > Metazoa > Echinodermata > Echinoidea > Camarodonta > Strongylocentrotidae > Strongylocentrotus > Strongylocentrotus droebachiensis. Next base: position 33,075 of record JAVYIG010009001.1, read on the forward strand.
AGGGGTTTAAGGTATTTAATTACGGTTAGATGGGCATCCAGGGGGCCTCTTTAAGGCAATTGATGTGGTCCAGGGGCCAGAGCCCCCGGATGCTCAGCGGTTTTAGATATTTAACGACGGTCAAATGAGCATATTTTGATACCTCTTTGTGACATTAGCAGGTCACTTACATGTATTGTTTCTCTCTTTCTTTCTTTCTTTTTCTCTGTAACACACTTTTTCAAAAAGTGAGGGAGGGGGCTCGAGCCCAGCCGTTCTGCAGGCCCTGACATGAAGGCTTCTAAATGAGCATATTTTTCGCCCGACTGTAAATTTGGGAATTTCTAATTTTCCAACAAACGCATAAAAAAGTATGACTTACACAAAAAATTGAAAAAGTACACCGGAAAATCGTGTCATTTCAGCAACATTTGTGAATCACTGGTGCCGAATAAGAAATACCCCCCCCCCCTCATCCGTACGCCAGCGTTCAGAGGCTCATGTCTTCTCCCCTATAGCAAAACACACGCACGCTTTCCCATTCTCTCACAATATTTCCACCTTATGCCATACTGAAGATGACAATGACAATGACAATGACAATGACAATGACAATGACAATTTATTCTCATGTCACCCACATTGGTATTTATCGCTATGATAAAAACCTCTATTGATAAATATAGGTGGCATGCGGAATGTTTAGGAAATTTAATTCCTATTAACTTTCTTTTTCTTTGAATGGAATTTTATATGTGATTTAATTCAGGTTGTTATTATTGTTATAATGTTAAAATACAAACCACCTTTCTCCTTAAAGGTAATACAAAGTTTTGGGAAATTTGAAAATTGGGTGGATAGTGAATCTTTACAATTTTGATATATTTGGATGCCCCTGTGGATGTTTTATAAGCACTCGAAGAGTTAGCCCCTAAAACACTTCTGCTTTCGAGAAAAATTTAATATAAAAATTTACCGGTGCTCCCGGTAAATTTTGATAAATTTCAAATAGCGCCTACGGCCGTGCAATAGCAGCTGCGACCATGAGAATTTCAGAATATGTAGTTGTGATATATAATTTCCAAACGAGAATAGCTAATCGGTCGATTTTCGTCAAGAAACATTGTTTTATAGCTCAAATAATATCTTGACCTTGAAAGGGAGCTATACAACATAAAGAGTTTATTATTTACAATTTCATAACTTTAGACTCGATTTCAACCGCGAGAACGATCACTGAATATTGTAAGATCGCATATGTTTCCAATATGTTCATTTGAACCAAATTCATGACCTCATACCAAAACTTTGTATTACCTTTAATACTGCTTCTTTCTTCTTCTTTTTTTTTTGGGGGGGGGGGGTGCCCCCCCCCCCCCTTCCCCACTTCCGGCACCTATGTCTCCCACGCTTCATTGACATCTGTAATTTGAAATATGTCGTTGAAAGGCCTTTGTGTCAGTGCATGAAAACTACAAATCCTTAATAATCAAATTTTGGGAAATCACGGCATGCAGCTATTACGTTTTCCAAGGGTTTGTGGCAACTCTCACCATAAAATGTAAAAGTTAAGAAATGTTCGCTGAAGAAAATTTTATATACACCAGCGACAATGTTTTTGTCTGGGTTGGCAGAATATCAATTATCGATTTCGATGACATAGTCACTCGGGTAGGAACAGTAATTAATTGTGTGCATAAGAAACCAGTCATCAAAGATGAAAAAATCATTTGCATCTGAATTTAACCTAGCTATCCAGGGGCGGATCTAGCTTTTTGCTAAGGGGGGGGGGTTGACCAAAATAATGACGATGCGGAGCATCGTCCACGAGCCGCGAAGCGGCGAGCCGATTTTTTTGGGGGTGTTTATTTGAACCCCGTAAGTGATGTTTTCCTGGCATCTATTAACACAATGGAGACCATAAAAAGCAGTGCATGATAACGTCTTTTTAAATCAAGTAACAGTTTAATACACAGTTATATCCAGAGTTATCATGTGTTTGGTTAAGTTACCAGATGAGTTGAATATCTTCTCACAATATTTGCACTTGAAAGGGTTTCTCTTCAGCGTGCGTTCTTTTTTCTTTCTTTTTTTCTTTTTTTTCCCTTTTTTTTGGGGGGGGGGGGCCGCTCAAGGGGGGGGGGTTTAAACCCCCTAAACCCCCCCCCCCCCCCCCCCCGTAGATCCGCGCCTGCTATCCTGACATAAATCACAATTAGAGTCTCCCAGTAAAATCATTTCTACATTGTCGCTAATCACCCTTTTCATCATACAAGAGATCATCGAAATACACGACTGAAACGTTTGGTGGTCTATTGTAATACACAAATCAGGAAGGTTTCGTTACGAGCTACTTTGACTTTACAATATTGCTTCGAGATCAAAGTCCAGCCGTGCTGTCTCTTCATACAGAAAGGGCCACGCTTCCTCCGTGTCTCGATCTATATCTGTCTTTACGAATAACGTTATACTCCTTTATTACTAGTTCGGAGTCTGGTCTTATCACAGTGTATCGACTAATGGATTATATTTCAGAGTATATTTTAGATCATCTATCTTAATTGGCTGGTAACGAACTGATATTGACATGGCAATTTGTTTGACCTTTCCCACCAAATGATTTTCCAGAATATAGTATGCATCATTTTCCGACTACTACTAGGCCAGGGATGTGTTACAACGTGACGTGGTCGATCATCAATTAAGTGACTCTCACACTCTGCCGTGTAGGCCTATACCGTGTGCCACCGCACCGTGCGCGAAAATGTCTGCGGAGGGTGGAGAACGGCGAGGGCACACGGTGGTTCGTTATCAAAGCGGGCAACACGTTAATAGGGCGTTGGCGCTTATACACCCGGTGGGACCCGGCGAAAGTTTTAGGCATGTTCAAAACTTTGGCCGGCTGGCACCGGCCGCAAGTAAGCGGCAAGAGGACGGTGTTGAACGGTATGAGGACGGTATGAATACGTTATGAAAACGGTCACACTGTATGAACACGTTCACAACACGCTCATAACCCGTTACAGAACGGTGATGAACGGGCAAAAAAATCGGGGTATTTATGGCAGTCGTGTCATGACGTCAGCAGTCCGGGGACTCGCTCACAGGACGCTTCGAGCGGTGAGGGGACGCTAAGTGACTGGTAGGTGGCTGCTACAAACCCGGTGCACACGTTCGAGACCCGGTATGGGCCCGGTATGGAAACGGCCAAAATTTTCAACAAAAGTCAATCTGGGCGGTGAAGACGGTAGAAGCACGTTCAACACCCGGTATGCGCCCGGTGAGAACGGTCAGAAGATGGCAACGAAACGGTGAAAAGATTAATTTTATGATTTTTTTTTTTTGCGGCCGGGGACAAGTTCGCTCAAAACCCAACGTTCTGGACTCTGTTGTTTTTTAATAGCCCGGCAGGTGGACGGTAGGCCTACACGGCAGAGTGTGAGAGCTCCATTAGCAGTAGTATACTTAATTGTCTTGATCTGCACAGCTTGAAGCGAGGAATGAGGAATGGCAAAAAGCGCTGGGTTTTTAACTTTTTATAGCTTAGTTACATTTTTTGTTTATTTCATTGTTCATTTTACCACAGATAGCATCAAGCAATCCGCAAGATGAATGTTAATGACAACGAGAAGGATACCAAGGTAGAGAAAGAAAACCCAACAGACGTGGTGAAATGGGCACGGGCACTCCTAGAAGAAAGCAATACTGACGCACTCGAAGCTAAATACGATGATTTTGCTGAACGATATGATGAGGTACGTGGCGTAGCCACCAGGGTCAATGGTTATAAGCCCCCATAATATACCAAACTGGTTCTCACTACGTTTTGGAACCGTCCTAGAAAATCGTAAAAAGGGTTGTGGTCGGGGTAGAATGTGTAAATAATCTTCTCAAGAGGGCAAACAAAAGGTATTCACGAAGCGCCTTCATGACTTAATTGGCAGTGATTATTCTAAAATGAAACAAGGGGACGTCTCAACATGCAGGGTTATCAACCCTCCAGCATTTGTAGGGAGTCTGACGCCACATATACCACGCTCTTTCTCCCGCCGTCCCAATATCTCGTAGCGGGAGATTCCCGCCAGCACGCCTTTCCTCCCGCTCTCCCGCTTCGATGTAGAATCTCCCGGTTTATGAAAAAAGCTTCCGCCAAAACCGGGACAAAAAAGTGCTCTAACTTCCCCCCCCCCCCCCCCGCTTATTCAGCGGCTGGCTGAGTCGTTGCGAAATTTTCGGAGCGATTTTTCAAAGTTTAAAACACCCCCCTTGAAAAAATCTTGAGTACGCCACTACCGTTCACTCAGCAAAACAAAAATGTGCATACGACCTACCTCGAAGCAGTTCCCCAAAGTTGACAGCCCTGAATATGTACAAGATGTGTGAGTAGGGGGGGGGGGGTTATTTGTACTAAAGCTAACTTTCGGTTGACATAAATATACTTATTTTCATTTAGCTTAAATGATACTAAAGCTTTTAAACTTTCACTGGAAACAAATGAACCACTTAATTCTCGTCTTTGTATTCCCGTATCTACATATTGACCAATAATGAAATTTAGTTGAGTGCCGCATTGAAGGGCACTGGGCCTGTTTTGACTGCTGACGCCCTCACCAGGTTGGTACCGAATCGAGATGTGAGAATACTAGACGTAGGCTGCGGCACTGGGCTTGTCGGTCAACAGGTTAGTTTTCAAACCCACCACACCAATGGCGTAGCTACAAGGGGGATTGAGTGCCCCGGATGCCTACAAATCGAGTGGTGAAGGTTAATTAAAAGGGAAGAAAAAGCGAGAAAATAGAGATTTATAGGGAATGGGAAAAGGACGAGACACGAACATACTTGGACCCCTCCCGCAATCTTTCTCTTCGGCTTGTAAGCTCACATTTTCATTTTCCGATTAAAGGTAAAGACCAGTAATGGTCATGCGATTGCATTGTGAAAGAAACGTTGTGGAATCGATCAGAAAAGGTTGATCATCTAGCATCTAGCATCTGCAAGGTTCTGGAATCATCAAAATGATAAGAAATTTGGCCCATTCTTCGTAAAGTTACAAGCACTATACACAGAAAGATGTATATGGGACTACCCTATCTCTCTCACCAGACCATGAGAGAAATAAATTTACCAAATATATGAATTAGTAGGCGGTTTCCCGGCAAATTTTGTATCATCATGTATTAGTCAAAACATATTCTTTCACATGATTGGTAATGAGAGCTTCCATTTCATTTTTTGAAATTGGGGCGTTGCCAATACTGGTCTTTACCTTTAAGATCGGTGCCGCCCACCCGCGTAGCTAGGATTTTGTATGTGAGATTGCTTTGCTAAATTTAAAATACAATAATCATTTCCATATCTTTAAACTATCATTGATATCTGATAATCAAACAGTTAGTAAAATAAACCTACCAAACTACATAATACAATTAAATACTTGATTGGAAGTAGGGGAGTTTGATGTGGTGCACAATTGCACCCCTCTGCTAATAATCGAATAGTCCATGGTGTTCATGAATATTCATGTTTATGCTTACCTCGGCAAAATGCTTGCCTATACTAAATGGAAAAATTACAGTGGGGGTGGGGGGGGGGGGGTGGATGAAATGGATATAATGAACAAATCAGAAGTGATCTATGATAATTCATGCTTCTTATCCTTCGTGTGCTTGACTTATAACCTTACAATCGCGTTTAAATAAGTTTGTTTGGTTTTCTCTCTCTCTCTCTCTCTCTCACACACACACTCACATACACTCACTTTCACCGTCTGTCGCTGGCTTTGTCTGTTTGTCTCTGTCTGTCTCTTCCCCCTTCTCTCTCTCTCTCTCTCTCTTCTACCACCGTTGTAGCTCTACGATAACGGATACCGTGATATACATGGAGTAGACATGTCAGCTGGATCATTAAAGGTTCTTGAAAAGAAACAAATTTACTCGAAGCTAGTGAAGGCTAGATTTGATCCTAGCACACCTCTCCAATATGCCGATGGTAAGCATTCGATGTAGTATTACTTTGTATTTTTGTTAGACTTCACATTTAATTTTGTTATTGGTACCCTAAATTGAGCTTCTAAAATAATTTGAGATATTTTTTTTTCTAACTTCAAAGCACGCAATATAAATATGTTTTAATCAAGAGGCTTGTTTAACAACATTACAATACAATAATGTGAAAATTGACAATTCATTCGTTGCGATAATGATGATAATAATAATAGCTACATTTATATTGCGAAAAGTAGTATTATTACCCCTAGTTTAAGTCCAGCTGCCCTAAGGCGCTAAAAGCATTGAAGGAACATATTCCTACCAAGTACCCACTTACTAAACATGGGTGGAGAGCAGCAAACGTAGATGAATGTCTTGCCAAATGACAGTGCCGCGGCAGGACTCGAACCGCGAACCAAGTGATCTACAGCCCGGTGACGTATCCACTAGACCACGAAACCACTAGTGATGATGTATGTGTATATAATTTTCATTTCTCATATTGAGAACTGGCTAACAAGTGATGTATAACTGAATGTGTACATTAATTATCTAGGGATCCATCTCCCTCTGCCATCTAACGTATATCACTGATCTCAGCCCCCGGCCCCCCTCCCTGTTTTTATCTATCGCCGTTTCTCTCATCCTCTATTACCAGTATTAGTCTATTTCTTTGTCAATGCCTTTCTGCTTATTTTGTGCTCCCCCCTCTCCCCCCTCCCCCTCTCTCTCTTTCTCTCTCTCTCTCTCTCTCTCCCTCTCTCTCTCTCTCTATTTATACCCTCCTCTCTTCCATTCTCTCTCCATTTTGCCCTCTCGCTATTCCTCTCCCAAGCATGCATTTACTCTCAGACACCATTCATCCTTCTTCATTTTCTTTTTCTTCTTCTTCTTCTTTTTTGTTTCCTTCTACTCTTCTTAACTTGGTATGACATATTATATACCCTTTGTTATTTCCAGGTTATTTTGACGTGATAATAAGCTCTGGTGTTTTCGTACCATGTCATCTCACTCACGCCTGTCTTCCAGAGATTATTCGTCTTCTCAAACCTGGTAAAAAAACACCTTCGAATCAACATCATTCGACAATCGCCATTAAACCATTCAAAGTATATCTTACATAATGTTAAGTGCTATAGTTTCAGAATAATACCTACTTTACTTGTAGGGAATCATAATTTACGTAATTATATCAACTTTGCCTTACCAAAAGAACGTACAATTAGCAACTCAAGAATGACGATCTCAAGTTACAGCAGTAACGTTACATGAAACCACCGTAAAGTCTTTTCCCAGACTGTATTTCATTAACATGATCAATGAGGCCTTTAAAGTATTGACCAACATTGTATTACAACGCCTAATTGAAGTGGCAGGCTGTTTTATGTTAATGTTTATGTCGTTACACCCCCCCTTACTCATCAATGATTTAATAAAGAGATTTAAAACATTAACCCAACCCCGTAACAGTTTCAACCTCCTCTCTTAACCAATGGTCTGACACCGATCCATAAATCTTTTGATGATGTGTAAATGACTAGTATCAGAGGAGTATTAGTTTATTTCCATTGGCGTAATATGTAAAGTATACGTATACAAAACATTAGCATATTTGCATAGTCTCTCCCAAACGAAGTTTATTTTCGTCTATTTTGGCTATGCATTTTATCTATTATCCCAATAATGATAATCACTGTTGAATCACTCTTCTCAGGAGGACTTATTCTCATCGCCACGAGGAAAAACGTCTTTGATGAGGAGATGGCAGGCGTAAAGCTGAAATCATCCTTTGCCAGCCTGACCAAAGATGGAGTACTCGAGAAAATATCACACGAGGAGATCGGTTATACGACTGAGTACGATGAAGTTAATCCTGGCTTGATATTATCGTACAAATTGTCGACAAAGCACATTACATTGAAAGATCAAAGTTCAAAGCCGTAAAGTGGCATAACTTCATATCATGACACATTATACATACACACAAACAAGCGGCCAAGGTCATTTTGAAGGGATAGTTGAGTTCTGTTGCAGAGGGCGCTACACAAAATAATTTGTTGTGAGATAATGAAAGACTGAGTGTCAAATTTGAAAGAACATACAATTTAAATGACAAAATCATCTTCGTTTGATCAAAATCGGTTCATCGGCTGAATTAATATCCATAAATATAACTATTTCTAATAATAATTGTGTCACTACCACAAATATTCAATAATTTGAGAAAGCCGTTGAAAAAAAAATGAAATAGCGCCTCTTGCGTTGTATTTCAGCCAATACCGATGTTGGCTTTTTTGTTGGCTTTTTCACGTCGGTTGTATTACGCACAACCAGCTGGCCCATGTATTGTTATTTTTAATTAATTAATTAATTAACGGTCACCATATTTTTTGAAAGTGGAGCTGAATTGGTATGATCGTATTTGCTAAATTTCACACATGTTGGGGTCTAAAATTACCTTTATAGCAATTTAGGTCCTCAAAGGGCACAATAACCATGCACTTTGAAGGCAATCGGGGTCTGAAAACAGAACTCGGCTATCCCTTCAAGTGTGTGTGAGCGCGTGTGTGTTTAATAGTTGTTTTCATTTTTACTGCATTTATCATTGCCATCTTATTTTAAATGCTTGAATTAGTGCTGAAACGAAAACATGTATTTTTATCATCTGCCGTATGGTTATTTCAGTAGATTTTTCAGAAGGTATTTTAAAGCCAAGTCTACAATATTCTCATGAAAATGTTATATAAATATCTTGGATGTAGGATTTCTTTTACCACAGCTCTATCTACAGATTGAATTACTTTAACTTGAATCTTCTATATTTTCCTGATTCCTGTATTTTAGAACATATTCATCTACTTTATATATTCGGTTTATCTGATTGTCCCTTAATACATATTATTCCAACATAGTTTAATGAAAAGATGTTGTTAAACAGTTTTGAATTAAGATCTTACTAAAAACATGTTTTCAACATTAAAAACTTTTTGAATTCCAGAAATTCCAGAAGGCAGAAGTTAGAGGATCATAATAGCTGTACAAATTTAATGTTTATATTTGGTTTTAGCAGGTACTCTAACTTTGTGATAATCGGTCGCATGTGAATTTTCATCATCAAAAAGAACTCCTAAGATCAACAAACCTGAAGCGAATAAAATCTCAATCAGCATTCCATTATTCTAGATATACATTTTTGTATTCGTTTGTTAGTTGTATTTAGGATGGACCTAGAGGCAGGCGCGGATCTAGGGGGGGGGGGCGACAGGCCCGCCCCTCCCCACATGGCCAAAAGATGGTGGCCACAAATTCACCTTTTTCTCAAGGGGGGGGGGGGTTGAGTTATAAAAAAAAGTACTCACAACGCCCCCCCCCCCCCCCCATTGAGCGAAATATCAGCCGGCGCGTTTTTCAAATTTCCGGTGGCAAAAAAAAATAAAAAAAATTAGTGCTCACGTGATGGGATGGGCGATGTGATGTGACGGGATGGGATGTGATGTGATGTGATGGAATGTGATGTGATGTGATGTGATGTGACGTGACGTGACGTGATGTGACGTGAAGTGACGTGATGTGATGTGGCGTGATGTGACGTGACGTGATGTGATGCATGTGTTGGGATGTGACTTGATGGGATGTGATGTGACGTGAAGTGATGTGATGTGATGTGATGTGATGTGACGTGACGTGACGTGATGTGACGTGAAGTGACGTGATGTGATGTGGCGTGATGTGACGTGACGTGATGTGATGCATGTGTTGGGATGTGACTTGATGGGATGTGATGTGACGTGAAGTGATGTGATGTGATGTGACGTGATGGGATGTGATGTGATGTGACGTGATGGGATGTGATGTGATGTGATGTGACGTACGTGATGGGATGTGATGGGATGTGAGGGGATGTGATCTGATGGCATATATGTGATGTGATGTGATGTGATGTGATGGGATGGGATGTGATGTGATGTGATGTACGTGATGTGATGTGATGTGATGGGATGTGATGGGATGTGATGGGATGTACGTGATGTGATGTGATGTACGTGATGTGATGTGATGTGATGTACGTGATGTGATGGGATGTGATGGGATGTACGTGATGTGATGTGATGTGAGGGGATGTGATGTGATGGGATGTGATGTGATGTGATGGCATATGTGATGTGATGTGATGTGATGTGACGTGATGGGATGTGATGTGATGTGATGTGATGATGTGATGTGATGTGATGTGATGTACGTGATGTGACGTGATGGGATGTGATGTGACGTGATGGGATGTGATGGGATGTGATGGGATGTGATGTGATGTACGTGATGTGATGTGATGTGATGGGATGTGATGGGATGTGATGTGATGTGATGTACGTGATGTGATGTACGTGATGTGATGTGATGTGACGTGATGTGATGGGATGTGAGGGGATGTGATGTGATGGGATGTGATGTGATGTGATGGCAATGTGATGTGATGTGATGTGACGTGATGGGATGTGATGTGATGTGATGTGATGTACGTGATGTGATGTGATGTGATGTGATGGGATGTGATGGCATATGTGATGTGATGTGATGTGATATTAGTCCTGTAGAAGTTTTCCAGACCTGGGAAAGTTGAAAAGTACAAGGTTTTTTTGTTGATTTGTGTTCTAGATGGGTATTGAAGTAAATTCAGCTTGGTTGCCAGCTTGGCAACCTTGGGCAACTTTTTTAATAGCCATATCAGCATAATCATCTATGTTGCTAATCTCAATCCAGGAAGCCTGAAAACATGGATAATACGACTTTTCAAGGGTTTTCTATTACAAGGAATTCATTTATGACACCAGTTTTTATTTTTAAGTAATACAATTGTCTTAAAGGTAAAGACCAGTAATGGTCATGCGATTGCATTGTGAAAGAAACGTGGAATCGATTAGAAAAGGTTGATCATCTAGCATCTAGCATCTGCAAGGTTCTGGAATCATCAAAATGATAAGAAATTTGGCCCATTCTTCGTAAAGTTACAAGCACTATACACAGAAAGATGTATATGGGACTACCCTATATCTCTCACACGACCATGAGAGAAACAAATTTACCAAATATATGAATTAGTAGGCGGTTTCCCGGCAAATTTTTTATCATCAATTAGTCAAAACATATTCTTTCACATGATTGGTAATGAGAGCTTCCATTTCATTTTTTGAAATTGGCGCGTTACCAATACTGGTCTTTACCTTTAAATAGCATAATTAGCATAATATGTACTATGGACTTCATTGTCATTGTTTATTGTCTATTAAGCCTAAAAATGGTGCAATGCAGCATTGTAAATCACTTTTGAAAGATTAATCATTAATTCATCAGTGAGAAGATATTTCATGTATATGTAGTATAATTAGCCTAATTAGCATAATAATCTAATGAGCATATATGTTCAATATGTACATGTAATAATGGTGCTAATCTTAATCCAGGAAGCCTGAAAACATGGATAATATGACTTTCCAAAGGTTGTCTATGATGAGGAATTCATTTATGACACCAGTTTTTGATTCCAAGTAATGCAATTGTCTTAAATAGCACAATGAGCATAATGAGCTAATAAGCAGTGCGTACAATATATGGACTTCATTGTAATTGCATCTATAAAGCCTAAAAATGGTGCAATGCAACATTGTAAATCACTTTTGAAAGACTAATCATTAATTCACGAGAAGATATTCCATGTAGATGTAGTATAATTAGCCTAATTAGCGTAACAATCTAATTAGCATATATGTGCAATACGTAATAATGTTGTTAAAATATGACTTTTCCAAGAATTCTGCTTTGGTAAACATAGACAGATCGTAGTTCGCACTGTTGTATTCAACATCCCTGGCGTATACGTACCTGTCTCACCACATCATCAATTCCATCACTATCATCTGCTTTAACCATCTTCAGTGTGTTTCCGACTCGGACAGTCTTTCTAATCCAATGACTGAAGCCCAACCTTCAATGCGTATGATATGACCCCGTCATTTCCTAAACATTTCATGAGGTTCGACAACATTGCCTTGCAACCAAGATAACCACCACATTGGACATACAATTTGTGAAGCTAAATAGAGTCCCAAATAATCGATATTCTACATATGCTATAATGAGGCTTATTAGTACAATAATTACATATTAAGCCAATTGCATTACTTAAATAAAAACTGGTATCACAACTGAATCCCTCGTCATGGAAAACCCTGGAAAAGTCATATTATCCATGTTTTCAGTCTTCCTGGATTAAGATTAGCAACATTATTGCCCATACAGTGTATATGCTAATTAGGCTAATTATACGACATCTACATGGAATATCTTCTAATGAATTAATGTGTAGTCTTTCAAAAGGTCATTTACAAAGTTGTATTGCACCATTTTTAGGCTTTAAAGATAAACAATGACAATAAATTCCATATACCAAACATATGCTAATTAGCTTATCATGCTATTTAAAACATGCAGTTGCATTACTCAAAAATAAATACTGGTGTCATTAACGAATTCCTCGTCATGGAAAATCCTTGAAAAGTCACATTAGCCATGTTTTCAGGCTTCCTGGATTAAGATTAGCAACATTATTACATATTGCACATAATATGCTAATTAGATTATTATGCTAATTAGGCTAATTATACTACATATACATGGAATATCTTCTCATGAATTAATGATTAATCTTTCAAAAGTGATTTACAATGTTGTATTGCACCATTTTTAGGATTTATAGACAAACAATGACAATGAAGTCCATATATTGTACATATTATGCTAATTATGCTATTTAAGACAATTGTATTACTTAAAAATAAAAATTGGTGTCATAAATGAATTCCTTGTAATAGAAAACCCTTGAAAAGTCGTATTATCCATGTTTTCAGGCTTCCTGGATTGAGATTAGCAACATTTTCACATATTGCACATATGCTAATTAGATGATTATGCTAATACGGCTATTAAAAAAGTTGCCCAAGGTTGCCAAGCTGGCAACCAAGCTGAATTTACTTCAATACACTAGCGTAACCGGGGGGGGGGGGGGGGGGCTGAAACCTCACCCCATCCCCATCCCCTCTTTAAAAAAAAGGAAAGTTGGATGCTTCATAAGAAAACGGAGCACCCAATAATTATATTTATATATAAACACAAGTATATGGTATCATACCCAAAAAACAAAAACATTACACACTAAACTAAAAGAAAACAGGAAGAAGAAAAATGGGAAAGAATGAAACTGAGAGAGAGAGAGAGATACGAATGTGTGTGTGAGAGAGAGAGAGAGAGAGAGAGAGAGAGAACAAAAGAGAGAATACAAACTCTTTTTTGTTGTTAATAATTCCATAAACTGTACTGTTGATGTCTCTTTCTTGAATCTTTCTAATCTCATTCTCTTTCTCTCTTCCTTCTTTTCCCCCTCCCTGTTTTCATCTCTCTGTTCGCTTTCTCTTTTCCTTTCTCAATCTTTCCTCCCTTAGCTATTTATTCATCCACATCTCTCTTTATCAGAGGGCAGGGGGATGCAAACATCAAGCATAGATATTCATTTTAAATGGGGTATATGTTATATTAAAAGAGAAAAGTAAATGAGGCCCTTACATCAGCTATGTCTCTGATATCATATAATCTTGTCAAATATTTCATACTTTATTTTGTAGATTGTCAATAATATCAATAATCATAGAGAAGACGTTTCCTGGAAAATTAACAGTACTGAAACATTCACAGCATGTATCAATATGCAGCCAGGGTGACATACACTACAAAAACAAACAAAAAATTGCACCATATTAAGCGACCAAAAACATAAAGATACAAAAGGAAGTACAATAGTAAGTTTACAAGCGCACTCTTTTATAAATACTAACTTGTAATATTTTCAATTTCCATGATTTTCCATTTTAACAATTAAATCTGAACGTGAAGCATGCCATAGCAGAAAGATGGTATTCTTGGACATTACACTATCTATTCATAATCTAATACCATAAATGGGGACAACCCTGTTCTGAAAGTCAGATTAAAGTTGATTACGTCACAGTTAAGTTCTACTCAGCCATTGATACTTAGGTATTTAATTTCAATTCAGGAAAGCTTGTACATGTATAAGAGAATTACCATCAATTAGAAACAATTAAATCCAAAATAATCGGAAACAAAACATGGACACATTGTAATTTATATGAGTAGAATTCACAAATGTGACTGAAACTGTTATAAAATGTTAACTTTATTTCATAATGGTCTTACAGGCAGTATAAGGTTATACTAATCTGAGGTGTACTGTACTGGCAGCAAATTTGTAGAAGATTTGTGCTCAACATTTTCTCCCATAGGTACATGTAGCAATCACACACATGTATACATTACAGTGACCATGTTCTCCAAAAGTAAAAAGAATAATGATACATTTACATAATGATATAATTGTCAACAACACAAATACATGTAAATAAAGATATAATTGCACAAGCCTTCATAACTAACAATACAATGCATAGGAATTTATTATATTAAGTTCTAGGATATGTAATTTTTCTTTTACTTAATATGCTTCTCCTCTGATATAAATTTATTTTTTATGTAGAATAATATGAATTCTTATAATATGCTGGTAATCTTTCTAATACACTTCCACTATATAATTATAAAATGCATCATTATCGTATCCTATACTTAGGACCTTATCTATAATGATGTATATTTTTTACTGCTTCAATTTCTATGATTATTATAGCTTCAATACATACTTTTAAATATCTTCACTAGTATGCATAAAGATAGGTAACATTTTACTTACATTAACACATATTGTAAAAAGAACAAACGTACATTTGAAATAAGCTCATGAGCACATAGATGATCCATTTCTTCATTTATATGGACTATGGAGCACACAGTGGAAGAAATAGAAAAGAGGATATAGCAGACTGCATGTATACAGTTGAATACCATAATGCTGATGAATTCATAATTGTACTGAAATTGGTAACAGGCAAGATCAGTTCCTCGTAATTGTTTGTTTAAAATTACCATAGCAAAAACATGTTCATGTACCGGTATGTACATTGCAGATTTAAAGATTCAAAGAACGATTTACATTTGCTGATTCTTCAGATTACCTGTTCACTTCGCCATGTGGCAAAAACACAATGTTTCAAAATTGTCCATGTGCAGCTCTAATACTCCAATCTTGTAATATTTCAAAGAAAATAGAACTCATTTCCAACTTCCAACAAATAAAGCACAGATGCCAAAAAGGATTCCATTCCGTGTTCTGTTATTCTTCTTCAATACATGGTATGCTGCATGATCCAACATCAAACTACGAATTTCAATATTTCACCCGACACTGCATGTAAAACACATCGTCCCTATTTTCACGAAGTGACGGTAGTGAGGAAAGTCATGTTTCAAGTAATATAGAGTATTGGAAATCACTTCATTTTTTCTACTTATACATATAGGCCTACCTGCGTGGGCAGACCGAAAAAAAGAGAGAAACAAAATTGAATTTTCCTCTGGAGCACCCATATATCTTAGAATATGTCATGACTACTTTTCTAAATTTTGAGTATCTATAATACTTAAACCTTGAAGTTATAATCCCTCTCAGCATCTCTTGAAGATGAATGACCTAAAGAATTTAAAAACCAAAACTTGTTATGGGTTCAATGTTAGTCTAGAATCTGGCTGGCTCCTATTTCATATCTCTATATTATATTCCCTACACTTGCTGCAAGCCGCCGTAGATAGCGTTATCACTAACTCGTACGCTCAGCCTAAGAACCTAGAAATTCTGGTATCGCGTCATCTACGGCTTGCGGGAAGTAGGGGGCGATCGTGCGGTGGGGGAGATTATTAAAAATTAAATCAGCCAGATTGTGGACTAGTTCCATGTCAGCGACTGGTGAGTACACTACATGATGCACCTGTTTGTCTTTGCATTGAATCGGGGCCCACATCAAACTTAAGTGCAACTTGGGTTCCCTTGGGTATTATGATTTTCTTTTTTTTCATCTTAAATACTCCCTATCCCATAGAATGCCAGATAAAACAAAAATTCAGCTTGATTTTATGAATTCTACATGCACACAAATTATTTTTCTAGGTAATTAGAACACTTTGAAATCATCAACTTGTCAGTTATCTCCACCATTTCAGTTCAAGTTTTTGTCAAGGACAAATAGTCCAAACAATTACTGTTGTTCAACTGTGGCCATTACCTGTACAAGTATATGGAGAATGTCAGAATCATGATACATTTAAGTGACAATGGTGAATTTGTATCTGAAAGCTCTCACACACCAACAAAAGAAAATTCTTATAATGTCATATTTTAGTGGTATCATGGATTCGTATCAAAGCATAATTCAGGGATGCCAGTTAGAATTGATCAGAGGGCCTGAAAATCACCTAGAATAAGCTATTTTATACACAAAAAACCTAAACTATGGTCTGAAAATAACTCCCCAGGGCCTGAATTCAGGCTATTGCCTGAAAACTGGCATCCCTGATAATTCATAGAATTCAGAAAATTTCTAGTTGAAGTTATGTGATTTTGAAACTAATTCCAATGTAATATTAAATATGAGTAACAAAAATATTGACAAGTTTTAAAAGTAAGGCAATGCTGTTCACACTAATGCCAACTTAGTCATACATGGCGAAATAAGGCAAGACTACTCTTTGCAAAACATGATTTGGAATATAATTATGCAGCCCTGAGCAAAACTTACTAAATGCAGACAACGTTACGTTACTGTGTCAATGATAACTTGCGTATGATTCAAAATAAAACCCAAGTCAGAGGAAGACAGATGAAGAAAGGGAGGCAAGAGAATATTTGTTTTTTTCTTTTCCATCTAAATAATGCATAGTGGGAGCAACCACCTATGGGAATATACTCTTCCTGCTGAGTTATTGATTTTAAAAGTAATGCATGATAATATAAATGAACATTTTGCCAAGTAGTAAATGAGAGAGAGAAGAAAAAAACAGGGGGAGGGGATAAAGATATATACAAAATAATAATTTGAAATAGATTTGGAAAGAGAGATAAAGAGAGAGAGAGAGAGAGAGAGCTAGAGAGAGAGAGAGAGAGAGAGAGAGAGAGATGAGATAGAGAGAGGAGAGAGAGTAACCTGGCTACAAATGAAAGAAGTATAATCTCCAATAACAAATTGGGCACAACAGAAGTAAAGATAATAAAGAATATATACGTCTATATCTATACTTAATAATCTAAAGGCAATAAAGGCTACTTATTTCAGGCTTTTATTTCTACCATTTACTTCCTAACCTACAATTACACCTTGGGTTATAAATATTCATTATCAGATTCATCTAATATTGGCATGTACGCATAAATATAAGAAAATAACAAAGACATAAATCATCAAAAGAATGGTGAAAAACAATATATATTTAGAATTGCACATGACCTAGCCATTTCTTATGACTGTCTATACACCTCTGCAACTGTGGTCTGTCCACTTTGAAGCTCTTCTTGTACAGCAACTCCATGAACAGGTCTTCCTTGTGTAACAGCAGAGCCAATGCATCCGCAATGTTCTCATCCGCACAGCTGATGGAGCGTTCATACGCGGCATACTCGGCATGATCCGCAGGGTCCACCTTGGGGGAGGAGGAGGATGTCTTGGGACCAGGAAACGAGCTAGCACTCGAGAAGTCTTTCAGGAGGAGCCATTCCTTCTCCCCTTGCACCAAGGGTTCAGTATCTGATATGTCCTCGCACATCTCAACACCGTTAGGGCTCTCGATCCTCTTAACATAGTCCAGGCTGTGTGGTGTAGGTGTATGAGACACCCGGCAACGACCTCTCTGCAGACATTCTCTTCCTAACGTCAAGATCGATCTCCTTTAGAATTGAAAATTAATATGTCAAGTTATAAATATTAAAAACAACAACAACAATAATGAATTAATATGCTGTTCTTGTAAAGTGCACAGTATGATATAACTTCTCTATAATTATTTGCTTCCAAAGGACTTTCAATATTATTACCACAGCTTTTAGCTCCAGCCACCCTAGCGCTCAGTGCATTAGATCTTACCAGGTATCGACCTACTACACCTGGGTTGAGTGTGGCAAATGTAGATTAATGTTTTTTCAAAGGATAAAAGTGCTGTGCAGCAAGGATTCCACTGAACCCTGTACCTTGTGGTTCACAGTCTGGAGACTTATCCACTAGGCCACAACACAACTACATTTAATATTGCTATCCATTTTTATAGTGCAAGTTCAAGAGATAAAAATACTTTTTTTTTAAATATGTCACCTCCTTGCCAGCTGGCATATTTTAGGTTTCATATTGAGGGGTCAGTGACACAAAGACGTAGCTCCATTTTGAGAAAAAGGGGTTTATGTGTCACTGAGCACTTGGGCCTTAATGAGTTAAGTCTATGTTTCACTTGCCATTGACTTCAATGGGGTTTTGGGTGGAGTTAATCTTTGTGTTTCCTGGAAAGCCCACATTTTTCTGAACATTTTGATATCAAATACTCATTTTGGCAAAATATGGAGTTACGTCTTTGTGTCACTGAACCCTCGATAAGCTCACTGCTTAAACAAAGTGAACCACTGACCTGTGATACCAGATAGCTTCATGACCGGGGAAGTTCTCTATGAGGTTTGAAGTGAAGACTAACTCTTCATGGATGATCCTAAGTACATCTTCATGAGGGTGATGACACGACAAGGACTTGATGAGGAAGTAGCTGTAGTTGAACCCACTGTGATCAGATATGTGCTGTTTTACCCAGGATTTGGTGCTTTCAAGTTCCTTCAGTAATACCTGAAAAAGATTAATATCAATTATCAAAATCAAATTCCATTTCCAGAATGTTTTTTGACAAGCTGCTGGAATAACAGAGGGTAGCTTATAATGTCATCTGTGTATGTTTGGTGACAATAAAATTAAGTCATCACTAACATACAAAGTTTACTAATACTTCTGATGTTACTTGAACTATTGCATCAGGTCTTTTGTCTTCTTTGTGCATGGCTGATCGTCAACGAAACGGAGTTAAGACTTTTGTCAACTCTGTTCGTTGCAACGGCAAGGAGCCAGTAAAAAGGAACCCGTTTGATCAAATTATGGAAATGCAAGCATTACTTTAAACAAACAGAACTTTGTTAATCCTGGCTCATTTTTCCTGATTGAGGTGTCATATGAAAGGGCAGAAATTGAACTTTCTAGAAATGTGATTTTCCCTTTAAAATTCAGATAACCGCCCGCCAAATGACTTTTTGGTTTCCTTTCTTCAAACCACTTTTAATCACTTATGCCTGAAATATGCATCATATGAGTTGCATCAAATTAAAGAGGAGGATCTAAGCTTTCCAAATATGTGTTATTTATTAATTATAATTGTGACTAAGTTATGATAAAACATTGACGATTCTCGGTTTCATTTTTTCTGGGATGCACTGTATATATATGTACTTAACACATTTTGAGATGTTTCATAGCTACCACCATCATCTTACTGGTAGTATTCTCCACCGTAATCTGCAATAATTTTCCAAACTTACAAATAAGAACACCAAGTGACTTACCCCTGTATCTAGTCTGGCAATTTCCTTTAGCACCCATATCCTGTGGCTCCAGGCATTGTAGTTACTGGGATACCTGTCAGCAGCTGCCCTGCAGGCATCCATTTCCCGATCCACCACCTGCCGATGTCTCTCCGTCAGCTCAAAGGCATCAGCCTGGTGGGATGCGCTCCCTGCGGGGTGCGCTGGAGTGCCATTGGAGTGATGCTGATTGTGGAAGGAGTTGCCGTTTGCTTGTTGTGCGGTGGAGTGGTGATGGTGGCTTGGTTGCGTATGTTTGGAAGATGATGTTGATGTTGATGACGGGAACAGCTGTAGTAACAGCCATCTCCTACAAATAAGAGATACGATAACATTGCTTTGGTCTGACCTGCAGCATTTTGATTTCTAAACATCATTGTACCTTTAAATTATCATTTAATGGTACTATGTCCCATTTGCAGGTGAAAAAAAATGAAAAGGTTAAATTCCAACGGCATTTGAAGGACTTCCTTCAAAACGAAAGGGCTTTAAAATGGCTTTTAGTGGGGAAATAACGACCATTAGTTGTCAAATCGACTAAAGTGATTGCAATCACCAAAGTTAACTAGTCTGATTTTCAGACTCTTTTACAGGATGGTTGTACGTTTTGTGCTGCACAAAGATTCAATCAGTTTGATTGGGTGGGTTATTGATGTAGACAAATGCTCATGTACCTGCTCATCTTATGTATGTTGTTACCAAAGAAAAAAGAATGTCAGTCAGTCACTCAATACTGTATAACAGTGAAGTCTAGAAGGTAAACGGGTCTCCTTGCATAATTTGAATACTAGAACACTGTTAATGTTTAAATTTCACATATAGGACATACATGACATATTTCTGCAAAGTTCTACAGAATTTGGTGTTGGCTGCAAAAGGGACATACCGGTAGTATCTTTAATATCTTAACAAGTAAACATGAATTCTCAAACATAAAGAATATTCCAAATATACATTTTCTAGATGTATTTCTTCACAATAACTGTCTATCTTAGAAAGCTCTATTACTCTGGCTTAAAACTTAACTGCCAGGTGTGTTTAATAGAGGTGGCTAAGAATATATCAATACGGTACCTCTGAATGAAAGTTTCCGGGCTCTTTGGATGTTTGGTTTGGATTAGTGTTGCCAATTTGAGGTCATCCTCTGCTTTGATATAACGTTTGGTTACCAGTTCCTTCCTGTTACAAAATAAATATACAAAAGGTATAAAGAGTACATGTAGATCAGTATTCAAATTCTAGACAACAGAAATATTGAATTCACCAGCAATCATATTCTCTAAAAAAAAAGTATGCTATCAAAATTACAATTAACTCCTATATATTTATGAAGAAAAAAAAAAAAAAAAAAAAAAAAAAAAAAAATAATAATAATATCCCTTTAAAACATAGACGTAGTCTTAAATAACAAAGAGGTTGTTTAGATGCAATGGCTCTACACATAGACTCTAGCAATGAATTGTTATGGAACTGGGTGGTCCCAATTTTGAACCAATCTACATCTATAGTACTTGGTACTAGTATATCAGTTCCACTGAAAAAGTCATTAATATTTACTTTAGGGATTAATAATAATATAGTAATAGTTTTTGCATTCATTTCTTATCGACATCATACATGATGTAATTGATTCTTTCAGAGCCCAATGTAATCATGGAACCAACTAACTTGCCCTGGAAAACACTTTTAGCTGGCCTACCTTTATCAGACAAAGACAAAAGTTAGTTTTGTATTTTTAACCCATTGCATACAGGAGCTGTGTGGCCCCTGTATTAAGCCTATCAGAATTAGCGAATTCAATTGTCAATAGGTTAACAACAGACAATCTATAGAATCTTGAAACTTACCTCAAGTTCCATACCGTGTAACAGTCTGGATTGAGTAAAAGTACTGTGCAGCTGAATTCATGTAAAGATTTCAAATCTGTCATCAAGTGTCAAAGAGAGAAAAAGAGAAAGAGAGAGAGAGAGAGAGAGAGAGAGAGAAACACCAATAGAAATTAATGTATTCAAAGATTACTTGATTACGTACAAAGAGTAAATACATATAAATTGTAGGCCAAAGCAATCCCAAGACTGGACAAGGATTAAAAATAAATCAAAGAGCCTTCTCCTAAAATATGATAAATGTAACTCCATGTAGTAATAGTAGTTCATCAAAGTCAAGATTCATTTTTGTCAATATGCTAAGCATCACAAAGGCTTATTCTCAATATGTCATAAACCTTTTGACTACGTTTTTTTTTGTGGTTTAATTCAGCGTTATTACATATGGCAATCAGTCAACACTAACTATTTTTTAAATTTTTAGTATGAACTTTAACAATAAAAACAATTAATTCACCTCTTTCTGTTATCACAATTCTTTTTGAGTGTGGGTGTGTCCCTGTATAAATACCTTTTCCTGCTGACGTATTCTTTAACAGGTTGTTGTAGACAAAGTTGAATAGGAGTTTAATGCTCCATGTTTGCAGACCAAGTTTATGATTCTCTAGCACCACAGGACTTCTATTCACTACAGGCTCAGGGCAGTAGATGAAGTCAAATTCATCACTAGGAAAACAAAAAGAAATAAAACAATAAGGACACATCAAGAAATGTTACAATTTGCAGCTATTGCAATTAATGAAAATCTAAAGAGTCTAGTAACACATGGTTACATACAATGAATCCAGGTAAAGTCTTGGACCCATAAGGAATGCAAGATATACAATCAAATCTTTATGGGCTTTGAGTCTGAAAAAGGTATAGCAGGATTGAAAGTACCACTACCAACAAAATAAAATTAGGTGGGGCAAGGGCGAAAATCAGAGAAACAGTCTAATGAAAGAAAGTTCAAGAAAAATCAGAACAACAAATGTTTTCAGTTTATAGATTTGAGAACAAATGTTTGCATGGGGAATTCCCCCCCCCCCCTTACAATTTGGTCACCACAGTATTAGACATCAATAGTCTTGGTCATAATTACCATTCCAGACATTTTAAGTGTTGAAAGATTTTTTAAAGCCTGTCTTATGTCTTATTTTCATGGAAAAACGGTCGGGAAAAATTAAAAAATGGTTGGGAGAATTCACTGTTATAGTGAGTGTTACTGTTCAATAATAATTAATAGAGGGTGTCGCAGAGGGATGCCTTCAAAGTAACCATAAATATCTTGGTCGTTTGAGAATTTGTTCAGGATTTTTTGGATGTTAGAGGGTTAGTACAGTAGAGGGAATATAATAAAAAACATATCATCCACAAATTATGCAATTTTTTCAACAACTTTCAACAATGTTACAATGAATAGAAATTGACTTTAGTTTTGTCTTTAACAGTAACATTTAAATTTAAAGCTTCAATTCGCTTGTACTAAAGTAGACCGAATTTTCCGTCTCTTTCGTTCGTTAGCCTCTTATTGCGCCATCTACACGTTCGTAATGGCATTATCACAGTTTTTCCTTCATTATCATTTTGCCTTCGGCGTAGACTAGAAGGGATGAGATTGATTTAGATGACTCCATGCGCAGCGAGAGTTTAACATGGCTTGCAAGATTTTCAACATGGATGTCGATTTTGACCCATAATTTCCTTAAAAGAGACCATTAAACGGATTATTTCAGTCAAGTTAGTAAGTGGAACCGATGTATTATAGCCTAGGCCTAGGCCTAATTTACAATTGGATATGCACGAGGTAAAATTACATTTTGGAGGGATTTTGGGGGCATAACAATACGACCTGAAATGGCCGTGGCGTTATCAAGGGAATGTGTATAGACGGTTTCCGTCTCTAAAGAGAGAGCCGGCCGACCCTACCCCAATAAGACTAAGAGGCTAACGAACGAACGAAAGAGACGGAAAATTCGGTCTAGTACTAAAGTAGGGAGGCCAATGCCCGGGCGTAAGGCTTCTACGCCTACGATTTGTGCGCTCGTCGCCCACTTCAAAAAATTAGCAGAGGGAAAAAAATGATGTAAAAAAAAAAATTGATGAAAATAAGAAAAGAAAATACAATCATACATTTCAAAACATACCTATAATCACGGATCTGTAACAGTCTTTCACCATTTGTTGACGATCTTGCAGATTTTTACGTATTTGAGTCCAATAATTCTCGTAGCAGAACAACTTTACGAATGCGCATCACAGACTAAGAAAATCCTAGAGGGCGTAGAGGTTTGCTCACTAAAAACCTTCTCATGGGCTGAAGGTAGACACTAAAAATATGGGATCCGTTTTGAGTAAAGAACTTTTGATAGAGATCAACATTTAAGATGTTCACAATTGCCACTTCTAACAACTAGAAAATATAAAGAAAAAAGATTATATCTTTTTAAATACAGATTTTTACAAACTGAACATTCGAAAGTAGATAGAGTACGATGTTTCTGTCAATCTTGCGTTGGTTTGAGCCCTATAGCTACATCCATCTCAAAATGAGAAGAAAAACTGTGAACAGTGACGTCATTGTTCGCGCCAAAAATAAAGGGTATTGCGACATATGTCTGAGCTCCACTGAGCTCCGGTCAGATCGTGCGCAAAGCGTAGTCTTATTTATAGACCCTAGTACCTTATTCTCACAGCACTAGATACGAGTGTCGTGCAGTATAATGTATGAGAAGTGTTAAAAAAAAATTTCAGTAAAAAAAAAAGTCTACGTGAGCAGTCTATACTCCAATTGAGAATTGAAATGAAAGCCATGATTTGAAGGTGTGTGTTGTATGACACATGGTTAGTGAGTGTGTATGTTACGTATAGCGAAAGGGAGAGAGAGAGAGAGAGAGTGAGAGAAATATTAGTACACGTACATGACGTACGTTGCATGGATCATGCTGCTGTGTTCGCTGCAAGATGGATGTTAATTGGACCTCGTAACTTCTCGATCGTTGATAATAAGGAATACTCATGAGGAAATCAAATTGTTGGAATACACATCTAAGGTAAATATCAATGAATTATATATGTTTCTTAGCTGCCAATTTGTATATTCCTTCTTCATTTTTGAACCATCGCCTTCGGCTCGTAGTAGTAGAAGATGGAATCGTTCGCACATTGATGGCTGGATTTCAGCCTGCATTGGGGCTTGCCTGCGCGGTGTGTACGTGTGCGACCGATTCAAGGCTAGCCGCTGTTGAGTGATTGCACTTTCGCGCGAAGTTTTAAACTTCATCATGAACTTTGTCCGGACAATGACACGCCCATTGCCTCGGGCCTGTCTAATTATCAACGTAATTTCGCGACATGAATTTATCTGTTTCAAGGCTCTTGCGTACGGCCAAGGCGTAGAAGGAAGGGAGTGTTTACAAGCTGGATATCTCCTATTTTATGGAACTTCTGGAGTCGGCAGATGGGTGAGTTTTCTTAGTGAAAGTAAATGCTTTCTTTTAATCTTTGTTTTATTTTAAACAAATTCGTAATTAAAAAGTTAGATTTGGGCATTGGCCTCCCTAACTAAAGTAACAACCAATGACTTTTAAATGAGTTACAAATAGTAGTCTGTATGTTTAACACCTTCTTCTAAAAGTAAAACAAGTGCAATTTCCTTTAGGATCTCCCCCCCCCCCCCTTAGTTAGTGTACTGTCATCAGTGCAGTGTCACCATATTATTAGTCACCATCGGCCATCCATCCACACAATAAAAAAACGTTCAAAACAAAAGAGAGAGAGATCAATCAGAGACCAATTCATACATTTTAGGATCTCGTCGAAAAGCACTGCTTAGGTCTGCCAATATCCTCCTCGGTCGGCTATCATCTCCCATAATTCACATCAGAATAGAAGCAAAAGTCAGGGGAGAATCCTCAGATTAGTAGCACAAAATCAGTCGGCTAGCGCTCTCTAGCTCCTACAATACAGATAATAGTTATCAGACAAAAAAAGACAAAAAAAGGAGTCTTCGCGTGGCCAATTTGAAATAAGAATGATATTGTCGAATAATAATATTAAAAGAATCAATTTTGAAAAAACAAATACTACAAATTTGAATTTTTAATTATTTTTTTGTAATATATATTTCTTGCCAAGATTTTAAACCTAGAAAAACACAAATTTATACCTTTTCAATCTTACAAAATTTGAAGTGATTATGTATATGATGGATGAGGTATAACCACATCACGCACATTGCGTGATTACATTTTAGTCTTCTAATTTTCGGTGCTCCTTGAAAGAGACCGAGAGAGAGGTAAGGAAACACCATCATCATCTTTTTTACTAAGACTTACGCAAATGTAGATTAATGTTAGGTCTAAAGCTCCGTACAAAGTGACTGAAATTGCACCATTTAAACTTGTAACAGATTATCAATTATATTGACAAACTTGAAAGTAATTTCTGTTGTTAGTCACGATGCGATGTGGGAGTGCCAGTGCGAAGGCCACAGCTGCCTAAGCCTAGGCGGCTACGGACCCGTTAAATCGGGTTCTCTTAATAGGTTGGTGTCGGCGGGCGCGGGGCTTTTAAATTTTAAGTTTAGGCTTTATCGTTAGCTAAGCATTCTTTCTAGTTTTTGTCAGCAAAACTAAAAGCTTTCTAACACATTGACTGGACATGGCACTGTGAGTTGAGGCGCTGGTCCGAGAATAAGGATTGTTGGCGCTTGTTCAAAAACGTATCCAAA
The DNA here is from genome assembly GCA_035222895.1 of Strongylocentrotus droebachiensis. Classification (NCBI taxonomy): domain Eukaryota; kingdom Metazoa; phylum Echinodermata; class Echinoidea; order Camarodonta; family Strongylocentrotidae; genus Strongylocentrotus; species Strongylocentrotus droebachiensis. The sequence continues at coordinate 59,253 of JAVYIG010009001.1, forward strand.
ATTTGACCCGTAACTCCGGCGTGGAGATACCCTACTAAAACATACCCAAAATGAACTATGAAGTAAATATTCATTAAATGTCCAAATAAAGATCATGAGTTAAGAGTCATTATGTTTTTTACCTGTTTCGTGTCAGTTTTCTTGTCATTTTTGGAGTATTTTTCGGATAAACGTTGATATTAGTATAGACCTCTACACTTTTTCACAGGTTTCACGGCAAACCGCACCGCTGCACAATACAAGTACATACCGATGGTGGGTTGCGGGCGAAAGCGTGCCTGTGTAAAGATATCTACCATGTCTAGACAGAAATAATTGTGTGGTGGTCTATGAGGTATTCCGTAAAGCTTACTTTTGTCAACCTTCCCAAACATTAGTACACATATGGTGACCCTTGCTGCACATTATCAATTCTGTATCTGTATTGTATTTTCAGGAAGTCAAGGATCATGAGCTCATCACCATGGGGGGCTCCCCCTCCTGCTAAGAATCAAGGGCAACCATTTTTTCCATCTGGGCAGAGCAGACCCCCATTTCCACCATTTATGAATCAAGGAGCACCATCGAATCAGTACCAGAACCAACCTTTAAATGCCCCTTCTTACACCCACTTCCCACCAGCACCTTCTGCATCTATGGCTCCTCCAAATGCTGGAGTTGGGTGTGGTTTCCACCCCCCACCCCAGCCTCCTCGGTTTCCATCTATGCCTCCTCCGCTGCCACACGGTCAGCAGTTTGGGGCAAGTGGTCAAGCACCCCACATGACACTACCCCCTCCTCCATTTCCCGTTCCACCTCAACAGCAGCAGCAACAGCAGCAGCAACATCCTAGGAGTGATGGTAGAGATCAGCCGGTCAGCAACATGATGTTCAACCCCTCGCTTCCTCAAACTGCTCTTCAGCCTCAAAATGAATGGTCAACAAACTCGTCCCCAGCAGGTCAAGGGCATGGACAGTGGAACCACGGAAGAATGGAGAACAACTATCAGTCCCAGAGTATGAATAATAGTACCCAGAACACATTTTCATTGCACCCACAACAAACCAGCAGAAGACACATACATGGAGACTCAAACTCAGCACATACCAGGATCCGACCTTATCAGTCATTTAGGAGCAAGCAAGCAGAGGGGAGTCACCATAATTCTTTTCCAGGAAAAACTAAAATGGCACCAGGAGGGGATGGATTCCATATTGCTGACCTTGAGCAGAGTATGACGACAGTGGTTGACCAGCAAGAGAAAGAGGAGAGTGAAGATCAGAAGTGGGTCAATCAGTGGTCAAAATCCCTCAAAAAAGGAGGGGATGTGTCCAAAGAAGAAACAAAACCAATATTAAAGGTATTGGAGCTTCTGAATGAAATAATGCTCAATGTACATATTCATGAACTAAAAAGTAAACCAAGACAGTTTTTCATAAAAATGACATTCAAAGATAAATGTATATTAACTTTCACCTCTTTTAAATTTGTCTGATTTATCTGTTATATTTCTATTTTTCTATCTTGAATAATTTTATAAATAAGAGAAGAATGTGTCAAAAAGAGAAGAATGTGTCAAAAAATTATTGATGGTCATGTTACCTGTTTTCAACATTTCTTTTCATAATTACTTTAAGGGTACATAACTGAAAGTAGAATAATGTTGATATAGGATGGAATCTATTTTTTCCAATTTTGTAATTGGAAATTTGCCCTGAAATAGCAATGTTGAAATTGACAATGATGCTTTTTATATTATATTAAATATTAACATTTACCATTTCAACTAGGCTTGAGTCGGTACGGTCAATCACACCGGGACCCGACCGTTCCTGTCTGGTCCCGGTTTCGTTTTTTGAGAACCGACGCTCCGAAAAAAATAAAGAAATATGCAAGAAAGTGCAGTTTTGCACACCACTAAAATCAATCCACCTTAAAACTTAAGTATTTAATTGTTACCAATCATATTCTAGCTCATCCTGAATCAATTCGAACTGCTGATATAAATTGCAAAGCAGTTCGCCCCATGGGGTTGTTTTTGCCAGCTACTAGCCAGCTACTGTACTGGCCGGGTCTCTCGGCAGAATTAATAAATCAGGTTGAAAGAAACATTAATGTTTGAATAATAAAACGGCATTCTAAAATGCGCTTCTTTACAACATACCGATCGAATAAGTTTTAAAAGACAAAATATATATTTTTTCTTTGATTTTGAACACTGCATGCTTCTTTTAAAAGCTGAAAATTACTTGGTAATCACAAGAAGTTTCGATACGGATAGTTGTTGCAAGGCAAGTTCAGACTAGTCTCGGAAAATGCGCAGTGCTCCTCGTCGTGAGTAGTTGTCTTTCCAATTGTGCTCTCGTAGCTTTTAATGATTTTTTTCTCGTTACGACCACGTCTTTGTTTGGGTTCGTTCTGGCACGCCTTACAGCTAACGACGAGCACTGCGCATTTTTCCGAGACTAGTCTTAACTTGCCTTGCAACAGCTATCCGTATCGAAACTTCTTGTGATTACCAAGTAATTTTCAGCTTTAAAAAAAAAGCATGCGATGTTTAAATTAAGAGATAAATATTTATTTGTCTTTAACAAATTATTTGATCGGTATGTTGTAAAGAAGAATTTTTTAGAAAGCCGTTTTATTATTTTAACATTCATATTTTTTGACCCGATTTATTCAACCTGCATGAATCAAAATGGCGGCTCGAATGTTGTCTTTATATTTTTGCTCGAGTTTTTTTACTTTGAGAGGCACGATAATGGCACTAAACATCGCCAATCATGGATGAAAATAATGTCAAATGGAAGAATATACCAATCTGTGTCGAGGTATGCATGTGTTGATTTATTTATACTGATAAAAAAGGTCACTTTTAAGGGACATACTGATGATATGCGCTTTTTATAGAGGCAAGTGACAAATCCTGCGAGCTGATTTCGGGACACCGGGTCCCGATCGGTGCAAGGCCGTCGGGACCCGGTTTATGAAAATCCCGACATGACTCGGGCCTAATTTTTCAACATCATATCAATATTCCCTGTTCTTTGCTTATCCTTTTAGATATCTGAAGCTAGAATATTGCTGTCCAGATTCTTGCATTTATTGGATCAACTGAAAAGGAAGAAAGAAGAGGCATCGGATTCCTTGATGAAGGAAACAGATGAAAGGAAATGGTCCCATCTCTGCAAAGAAATGGACAAGCAAGCGGTAAGCTAGATTTATTGAGGATATTTGTTCTTTTTTTCTATTACTGGAAAAAATTATAGTCTACATAAGTATGAAGCTGTTGGGACGGCAACAAATACAGTCAAACCTGTCTACAGCGACCGCCCAAGGGAAACACAAAAAGTGGTCTTTGTAGAAAGGTTACTTTAGTACATGTTTCAATGAGAAACCATTTTCAAGGGAAACAAAAAAATTGGTCTTTGTAGACGGGTGGTCACTTAAGCAGGTTTGACTGTAGTTTGACTTGGGGGGGAATTCAAGTTAGGAAGTGTAAATAACACATTTCTTGCGTACTTTGGATTAAAAAATTGATTTGACTTGGGGAAAAATTTGTCTTGTGCGTCTTCGAGTCGTGCACAGTGAACTGTAGGATTGTTTATTACTCAATCTTTCATGGAGATTCAAATAGTGATGTGCAAATGGGCATTGTAATTTATGAGTTAAATTATGCTTTGTATCACATTCTGATTAAATGCATTAATAATAATAATAATAATATTTAGTTTTTATATAGCGCTTATCACAAATGTCTCTAAGCACTTTACAAATATACTATTACCCCGGTCATTGGATTCAGTGCTTGCCCGCACACACTGTCTGTGTGCACAATCTCCACTCCCTGGGGAGCATTCCAGCATTGAGAAAGGAGTTGATAGGATATTTGATGTACTGTCGTCAATCATTCTATCTCCCCCAGGAAGACTTGTCGAAGCTAGAGTCAAGAATAAGCCAACCAGAGTTTGTTGAGGGACTCAAGAGCCAAATAGAAAAGAAAAGAAGAAAGAGGGTAAGTGCAAGAGGAATTTCAACATAATTGTGATATCACCAAAAAGAGGTGATAACCATATATATAACTGTATATCCTAATGTCAAATTACATTTGTATTTTATTACTATCTTTCATTTAACCAACCTTTTGCTTTGAAACCATATTCATTTACTTATAGGTTATTAAACTGAAATGTCAATGGATAATGGCTGTCTCTCATCACGAGAGTAAAATGGGGCTATATGTTACAGACAATGATTGGTTGAAAGCGTACACATGATCAGGCATTTATTTTTCCAAAGGGCATTATCCAATGGTAATGACCAGTCATTATCAAAGTCATGTTATAAAACATCATTTTGTTCGGGCATTAGTGAAATTACCCACACTCGGTACCTTCAAAACAGTCCAAACACCCTCGGCTATCGCCTCAGGCATGTTAGACTTTTCCAAAGGTACCTTGTGTGGGTAATTCTTACTAATGCCCTCACTGCTGTGTATTATTTGTATACTATGGGCACTTGTATATATTAGAAACTGAAGGGAAAAAAAAGTCATTTAGAATCTGTTGCTTTTAATACAGTCAAACATGCTTAGCAGTTTATAGCAACCACCTGTAATGAAAGACCACATTTTGTTTGTCTACCTTGAATAGTGATTTACATTGACACATTTCTTAGAGGAAACCTGTACATAAAGACCATTTTTGTGTCTCCCTTATGTGGTCTTTGTATACAGGTTACACTGTACTTAAATATCTTCATTTTATGGAATGTGGAAGATAATGGATCTTTCTGGGTTGTCATTATGAGTAGTTGTTTGAACAATATGTTAGTTGTGGACATTTCAGTGCACCTTGTTTATTAATTTATCAGGAAAGATACAAGAGGCATCGTCTAGGAGAATGGGAGATGGGAGAAGAGGCACTCAGAAAGCGGAGTGAGAAAATAGACGCTTCAATGGCTGCAGCGCTCCACGCTAAACAAGAAAAGGAACAAGTAAGCATTGTTTCGAGTGTAGATTCTTGACGTTTAAATCAAATCTCAAATTCTGTATTTATGTGTTGTGGTCCAGTGGATAATTCTCTGGACAGTGAACCACATGGTATGAGGTTCAAATTTGTACCGCAGCAGTAATGTCATTTTACAAGACATTATACTACAACACTTGACCCAGGTGAAGGTAATGGGAACCTGGCAGGAATTTATTCCTTAAAATGCTGAAGTGCTGTATAAATGGCAGCCTTGCTAAAGTGGCAATGTGCCATACATTAGTGCTATATATATATGAAGATCTATATAAAACACTTCAACAAGCTCTGCTTCAAGTTAGTTCCTCTTTTCTCGTGCTTTTTCCATTATATTTGTCGTTTCATTGCATATTTTTTTGTGATACAATTATTCTTGTATTATGTTTTGCACGAGAAATAAAATCATTTGAATCATTTAGTTATACAGGAATCTGTCATTAAGATGAAGAATGTCAAATTCAACTCCTTTTCTTTTTCACCCAGGAAGAGGTACTGCAAAAAGAAGTTGACCAGGTCCTGTCTGAGGTACATAGAAAGAAACAGGATGCCAACAAGACGATGGAACTATTCAGAGCTCTCCGTAAACTGAGACAACTCAGGAAAGAGTCTGCTGAGAAAGGAGGTTCGTCTTTTGTCATCTTCTTGACAAGTTATCATATTATTGAGCTCATGTGTACTGTATTATGTTGATTTGTAAACATGTTCTGACATCTTTTTTTTTAGCTGACCATGATTTTGTGTTGCATTAGTCTTATCCAAAATGTTTGAATCAGGATCATGATATTCTCCTCCATATGAAAAAAGTGGTCACTTTAGTATGTCACTGTTTCTGTATACTTCATATTTAAATGGAATACCGGAATTGTATTTAAAAAATCATGCAGTGGAAAATCAATTCTCATTTCTTTTTTTTAATATGTAAAAGTGTTTATATTGGGTCCGTAAAAATTAAAGTCAAGAAGTTTATTAATCTTCTGATCCATTTATGTTACATTTAATTGAATGTAAATTTTTTATAACATTTCCTAGGTCAAATGTTGGGTATAACGTACTTTGTTTATCGGGTATAAAGGGTTTCGAGTCTAAACTAAAGAGTCCTTGCTAAAACAGGAACCATTTGTATTTCAGCCTCTCGCTGCAAAGAACAGTCATCATCTTCCTATATTGGAACAATTTTATTTTCTGTTTAATATTCAAGTATGCCTTCTTTATATCTTAACTGTAGTAGGATACAAAGCTCCAAGAGTGTTAGACGAGAAGTTCAACAAGAAGATGTCTATCTTGGAAGAAATGATGAATAAACAGAAACTTCTCTACATTGAAGAAGAGAAAGCACTTCAGGTAAGTCAGAAACAAATAAGTCTCAACTCTCAAATTAGGCTGTGTATTTGGAATTTAATAGCTGCTACTTAAAACAGTACTTATTTTTCTCTATTCATTAAACTTTCAATCATGAATAAGAATTAAATACTGTATGTATATACAAAATATTGAATTTATAGTCTTTGTGAACATTGTAAGTGCATATATTCTGTGTTTTCATGGTTGTGTAGTTTGCTGGGTAGACCTTTTTCATTTCACTGCCAAAATTTGGTTGCTTGAGCATTTCACATCCTAGTGTTGATGTTTTTTATGCCTCCGCCACCGAAGGTGGTGCCGGAGGCATCATGTTTTCGGGTTGTCCGTCCGTACGTCCGTACGTCCGTCCGTACGTCCGTCCGTACGTCCGTCCGTCCGTACGTCCCGTTTGACCGTTATCACAATATCTCAAGAACCATTTAAGATTTAAACTTAAGACTCGGGAATAGTATTTATCACCATAGGAAGACGATCTGATTAGATTTTGGAGTACGTAGGTCAAAGGTCACAGGTCACAGAGGTCAACTTATGAAATTCCTTGTATTGAGTTTGTTAGCGCGATATCTCAAGAACCATTCGAGATTTAAACTTCAAACTTAAGGATAGTATGTATCACCATAGGAAGACGATCTGATTAGATTTTGGAGCACGTATGTCAAAGGTCAAGGGTCACAGAGGTCAACTTATGAAATTCCATACATTGAGATTGTTATCATGATATCTCAAGAACCACTGGAGATTTAAACTTCAAACTTAGTGATAGTGTGTATCACTATAGGAAAACAATCTGATTACATTTTGGGTCACGAGGTCAAAGGTCACAGGGCTCATTATGTATGCAAAAACAGCTTGTGATCGCGTTATCTGAACAACCGATTGATGGATTCCTGCCAAACTTTGGTCATGTATGTATCTTGCAGAGCTGATGAACTGATTAGATTTTGGGGTCATGAGGTCAAAGGTCACAGGGCTCATTATGTATGCAAAAACAGCTTGTGATCGCGTTATCTGAAGAACCGATTGATGGATTCCTGCCAAACTTTGGTCATGTATGTATCTTGCAAAGCCAATGAACTGATTAGATTTTGGGGTCACGAGGTCAAAGGTCACAGCGCACATTGTGTATGCAAAAACAGCTCGTGATCGCCTTATCTCAAGAACCGATTGATGGATTCCTGCCAAACTTAGGTCATGTATGTTACTTGCAGAGCTGATGAACTGATTGGATTTTGGGGTCATGAGGTAAAGGTCAAGGTCATGCGGCTCATTATGTATGCAAAAATAGCTTGTGATCGTATTATCATTAGAACAGATTGATGGATTCCTGCCAAACTTAGATCATTTATGTATCTTGCAGAGCCAATGAATGGTTCATAAGATCAAAGGTCATGGGCTCATTATGTATGCAAAAATAGCTTGTGGACGCATTCTCATTAGAACTGACAGATGGATTACTATTTAACTCAGGAAATCTTGCAGAGCCAATGAACTGAGTAGATTTTAGGGTCATGAGGTCAAAGATCAAAGGGTCATATATGTATATGAGAAATTGCTTGTAATCACGATATTCTGAGAACATGTTAATGGATTACAATTGAACTTGAATTTGAAAAATTTCTTCCGTTTCGGTTTGTAAAATTGCTCTATGACGGAGGCATCATTTTCGACTGCGCGCAGTCGAATTCCATCTAGTTTGGCCTTCTTTTTTCTTTTGGGGAGGGGGGGGGGGGGGCAGATGGGTAAAAAAAAAAAACCACTGTAAGGGGAAAGAAACTGCTAAACCATGTATAAGCTTTAGTCTCCAGTGTAATCCAACATGCATTCATTTCTTTTGTAGGTGATGTTAGAAGAAGAACATGAAGAAACAAGAGAGAAAGCAAGACAGAAGAAAGAACTGAAGGAACGACAGAAGGCAGAGAGAGCATGGGAAGAACAGCTAGAGTTACTCTTTGGAAAAAGTAAGATGCTGGAGAAAAATAAACTAGTGCTGAGATTTAATCGAAGTTATTCAATCTGGTTTAGTACATTGTATCATGTGAAAATCCTGTTAGTCAATTGTATGTGTGCTGGTAGGTGGTCTGATATTTGCTCTGGCAACATTTGTAAAGCTTTATTTTTGTTAACGATAAAGTGTCAGAGCTGAATTTGTAGGCAGGGCTCGACTTTATCGGGAGCCCGGTGGCCATTGGCTCCCTGAAACCCCTGCGGGCTCCCTGAAAAAGTGCTTGAGGAGCCCGGCTGGCTCCCTAAGTTTTTCTAGTATCAGCCACGAAAAATGCTGTTTCTTACCAGCACTTTAATCCATGTTTTAATCCATCTAAAAACCCAAATTCTGCAGTCAAAATCATGAAATATGCGCTAGGCATTCCAAGGCACACTTGGCTCAACTCCAGCGCGAATAATGAGTTGCAAAAGAAAACACATCGAGATCAGTGCAGGAATGCCATGCATGATAACGTTATATCTCCACACTCATAACGAGTGCGCAATACATGCTGCGTCGACTCGTGTTTGTGATACATGTGCGTTTGTGATCGTGAGTGCTTATTCTTCAGCGTGCGTACCTGGATGGACTTGATTATTGTTTGAACATAATTTTACGAACTACAAACTTCAAAGGCGTGTGTAAAAAGGGGTTGATTGTTGTTTTGTGAACATATGTACGAATTAGGGAGATTCGTGGCTAATCGTTAAAACGGCGTGTATAAACGGTCAAAGGGACTGAAAAGAATAAAATATGGAATAAAAAAGTTTGACTTGAATGTCGTTGGACTAACTTAACGGCAATCAATAAATGAATTTATTATTTCTTTCATATGTTTTCGCAAGGTCTGTGTACTACTATAAACTGTTGTGTGTTTTTTTCTTACAGTTTATGTATTTCACAAAATGTTTTTATTGTAAACTGAAAGTAATTTAGCCTTCCATGGGTTGGCTGTCATATAGTAATACGTCATTTGATTAATTAAACAAAAAAAAAGTATTTGACTATTTCAATCACGTTTCGTCTGCTATTACGACTGAGCTTTTATTTGCAAGATTTCATTCATGAAAACAGTGAGTCACGTCGACACTTTCAACATAGTGCCTGTGTTGTTTGGTAACGATTGCATGAGAAATATAATCAATGGTATGTTCGCGCGGTCATTGAGCCCCCAGGGCATTCCCAGTGGCTGAATTAATGTAAACAAAGATGTCACTGAGAATTTATAGACTGAATTTGGCTGAACATGACCTCCAGAAATTGCCGCGGGAACGGATTTATTAAACACAATCATAGTGTGAGTCGCCACCCTAAATAAATGGGTCTGATCCAGGGGGTCCGGTAGGATATCGAGCTGTCCCCTAGTTAGCTAAATTGAGATACTGGTTTTTTAATGGTACCGTTCTGTCCATATAGTTTGAGCCTCCAGATTTACTATATTAGGACATTAAAATTTGTAGATTTAATATTTTTCTTTCTTTTCTTTTCTTCTTTTTTTTTTTTCTTTTTTTTAAAAACTTTTTGTTTAGTTATCACTCACTGCCCCCTCTTCCCGGCTCACTATTTTTTTTGTAGGCTTAGTGTATGATTCTAGTATTAATTACTGAGTGATAATGGGTCAAGGGACCCTAAATGAAAAAGGGGGATAAACAACCGATTCATGATGGATGGTAGTCGGTTCATAATAATACACTCCTCCCTGGTCCCGGCGCTGATGATTATAAAAAAAGGTATCGTGACGGTGTGTTTTAATTTTGTAATAGTTAATGACCATTATTATGACCACAAAAAAAACGTGATAAACTTGGGCTCCCTGAAACCCCTGTGGGCTCCCTGAAAAAGTGCTTGAGGAGCCCGGCTGGCTCCCTAAAAAAAAAGTAAAGGTCAGGCCCTGGTAGGGTATATTTTGGGTCTGGATCAGGTCAAATGTGGGGTCCAGGGTTCAAGTTAGAACGTATATTAGCACGACTGCTGAGCAAATTTGTCACCAGAAATACTCAGGCAAAGTAATATTTGAAATAGTTATGGAATAAGCGATGAAAGCAGAATAAATAATAACATTTTAGTGAAATAATCTTCTGTTCTGATTTTTCCCCCCTTCTTTTTCAGCTGAAGAGTTGGAACTAGGACATCCATTATTCATGTTCCGACAGTTTCACCAGCAGGCTAGTCATGATCTTCAATCTCTCACTAATATAAGGTTAGTATTTTTATCAATAAGTGCATAACAAGCTAACTGAGTAAAGAAACTGAAAATGATGATTTATAAGCTTGTTGATTGATGGAGAGTGAAAAGCTACTAAAATGCAGGCCTAAATGTTGTTATACAGATTACACATGACATTGTAGTTGTGTAATGAGAAATTACTCTTTCACAGATAATCTTTTTCTTTCATGCTTTACTTTTCAACACCCTAAAAAAGAAGTCAAACAGATATGGTAGGTTGTATGTTCATCATGCATAGGTAATCATTATAGATTATAACAGCTACATTAATGAAGATTAAGAATGTCATGTAGTTGTGTAATGGAAAATTAATCTCTCTTAGATAATCTTGTTTGCCAATGCTTTACTTCTTAAATTATACTTGTTCAACTTATGTCTATTTTAACCATATCAAACTTGTGTTTTAGTCATCTTTTATTTTTGATAATTTAAGTATTCTGGGTGAATTCTGTTTTTGTTGTTGTCATGGTTGCATTATTTTGGAATATACTCTGATATTTGTATTTGTTTCTCTTTCTGTATCATGATGCAGATGCCAGTGGGATATGTTTGTTGTTCCAGAATCAGATCGAGCTGGATCTAGTATTCCAGTGTCATGGGTCATGCCCTCTGACCCCTTGAATCACATCTGGGCAACAGCGATGGTGGATTCCTCTGGCACCTGACAACAAGAGATAATGTCAAAGGTCATGCCCTCTGACCCCTTGAATCATATCTGGGCAACAGCGATGGTGGATTCCTCTGGCACCTGACAACAAGAGATAATGTCAAAGGTCATGCCCTCTGACCCCTTGAATCATATCTGGGCAACAGTGATGGTGGATTCCTCTGGCACCTGACAACAAAAGATAATGACAAAGGTCATCCCTGTGACTTAGCAACCCTATATCTGGGTTACAGCGATGGCAGATTCCTCTGGCACCTGACAACAAGAGACAATGTCAAAGGTCATCCCTGTGACTAAGCAACCCCATATCTGGGTTACAGCGATGGTAGATTCCTCTGGCACCTGACAACAAGAGACAATGTCAAAGGTCATCCCTGTGACTTAGCAACCCCATATCTGGGTTACAGCGATGGTAGATTTCTCTGGCACCTGACAACAAGAGACAATGTCAAAGGTCATCCCTGTGACTTAGCAACCCCATATCTGGGTTACAGCGATGGTAGATTCCTCTGGTACCTAACAACAAGAGACAATGTCAAAGGTCATCCCTGTGACTTAGCAACCCCATATCTGGGCAACAGCGATGGTAGATTCCTCGGACATCTGACAGGAGACAATGTCAAAGGTCATGCCCCCTGACCTAGCAATCATAAGAGCTAAGTTCATGACCTGAGCCCTCTGATTTAGCAACAACTTCTTTGCAACTACAGTTGTAAATTCTCTCCCAACAGCTTGAGATTAGCCAAAAAGCTAGCTTTGTGTTTATGTGTAAAGATTGATGTAGATATTCCTGGCACCCGATAGCAAGATCCAATGTCAAAGGTTTTAACGTGTGACCTCTCAATTTACCTCTAGGTACCAGGAATAGAACCCTTAGCTCTGATAATAGCAAATGGCAATACTGAAGATCATGCCATGTAACCCAATAGATCATATCTTTGTGATAGCGATATGTTTTAAATTGTCACCTTTGAACTCTGACCAAAACAATAAGGAGATTGAATAGTCATCAAAAAAATATTGCATGACAAACATGAGATAGTTGCATGAAGGTCAAATCAATGCCCTTTGAATACTGAAAAACAAGTAGTTGTAAGGTCAACTACATCCAATTTGATTTGCTGGGCAGGCCTTTTTTCTCCCCCCCCCCCATCTTTTTAATCGTAAGGAAATTTAAATGGATGCTCTTTTTAATTTTTAATAAAACTTTTTACCCAAAAGAAGGTAAATACAGGGGTTATATTGAGGGATCTGGGATCTGTTTGGTTACGATGAGGGCAAAATCACTTGAGCTTTTTTTTCTTTGTTTTTTGTTTGTTGTAACTCTGCCCTTGATAAAGCTAGGGCTGTTATTTAAAAGCAGTTCTAGAAAACAAGAGCGAGACATCATGCAGTTTGTAGATATTATTTTCATTAATAAAAGCTGGAAATGGTGGAACAAATCCTTATTGTGTGTTGCATGCTATGTACATGTTCTTCAACCCTCATGAGTAATGGTTGAGGACTAATGATCACATTTGTTAAGAATTTTAATTTTGAATACTCTTTGAACTCTTCTTAAAGCCCGTCTGCACTAGTTTGGCCAGGGGGATTAGACCTCCCTGCAAGGTCACTGACAGGTGGTTCAGCTCTCAATTAACATAAGAAAAAGGGGATCATGGGGGACCAACAGGCACTGATTAGGCATTGTTTTCAATATAGAAGGCGCAAGTAGCTATGAGTAGTGTAGTGGGGCTTTAAAATAGGGCTGGTGTCTGACCCATTGCATTATAAACCAGTTTGTAATCAAAGTCCGAACATGATCAAAAACTGTCATTTGAGAATTTCACATCAATATTTATACTTCCTAATCATGACAGCATGTGTATGTATGTGCCAGTGGTGAATTTGTATAATCATGGAGAAGTATTTCATTTAAAGAGAAGGAAAACGTGATAAAACAGAGTATGTAGGCCTACCTCCATCAATATCGCAATGGTTGTTCTGAAATGCAGAGAGGGACTCTATTGGTTTAAAAACTATTTCATTATTCGCCACAGGTGTCATTTTGGGGATGAGCTAATTAGCTACAAACTGGTCTTTTAAGGGTCATTCCTCGTGGTTGTTTATGGCTTTAGAATTAGATCAAGCCAATTTTACGAAAAAAATACAAATTTTAACTGACTAAATATGCAATGGGTCCAGGGGGGTGTTTCACAAAGATCCTAAGTCGAACTTAACTCTAAGTTGGACTAAACAATTATGGAAAGCCATTAGCATCCTTGAAAATATTTTGTAAAAGTTATTTCAAAAGACATAAAATGTTGATTCAAATCATTCATAATTTCTATTATCATGGGAGATTTCATTGGTTTGATGTGGAATTCATGAAAAGTCTACAATACTTGAATTTTTTGCTTTTGAATACATTTCATTATAAGGCTACAAATGGCTCTCCATAATGTTTAAGTCCAACTTCGAGTTAAGTTCGACTAAGAATCTTTGTGAAACACCCCCCAGGAATAAAGTAAAAAGAGCAGAAGAAAGAGAATGAGGAGCCAGAGAGTAAAAGAGAGAGAGAGAGAGAGAGAGAGTGAAATGAAGACGAGTAAAAAAAAAAATGATCATTGGTTTGATGTGGAATTCATGAAAAGTCTACAATACTTGAATTTTTTGCTTTTGAATACATTTCATTATAAGGCTACAAATGGCTCTCCATAATGTTTAAGTCCAACTTCGAGTTAAGTTCGACTAAGAATCTTTGTGAAACACCCCCCAGGAATAAAGTAAAAAGAGCAGAAGAAAGAGAATGAGGAGCCAGAGAGTAAAAGAGAGAGAGAGAGAGAGAGTGAAATGAAGACGAGTAAAAAAAAAAATGATGAAGAGAAGACAAGAAAAAATGTGATCTGTAATGAGAGAGAGAAAGATAAAAGTAGAAAATGGAATATATACAGAAGAATCATGTGAAAATTAATAATAATTGTAAGAGACAGACCTTCAGATTCAATGCTAAGGTGAATAACTCAATACAAACTTCTCTTTGATTGCTTCATGTAGTATCATTTTATTTCTCATATTTACCTGTCTATACATATAATTTACAGAACCTTAAGTCATATTTACAAAGTAATGAAATAGTATGGAAAATTATACAGAAATCAAGTTAAAACTAAGCAACATTCTGCAATAAACAAAAGAATTTCAATATACAAAGTATACAATTGTACAAGACGAAGCATAAAATAAAATAAAAATTTACACAATAAATATATATGGACCTACGGAAAACTGATCTTCTCAAACCAAGAGAGTACACTGTCTGCACTAGATAATGCTGACCAACCTAGTAATGTGTTTAAATGTAATGCATACTCCTTAGTAGTAAAGATTGACAACCCAAGAGCTGGTTTGGGTCAACTGTAAAAAAGCTGTCACGTTTCCATTGTATATCCAGATTGTAGAGTAGACCTTTGGACAATTCACTCAATTAGAGTGCAAGTCTGTATATTTTGCGATGCGAATGAAGTATGAAATTGCCCTTTGTTATTCATTAATTTACATTTAAGATCTACAATTTATGATAAGCTGGCCAGTTGCCGTTTAAAAAAAGATACACACAAGACATTTCAAAACTGTTGATCGCAAATCTTCCACATAAACATTAACTGCCTAGTAGCATTTAACCATCAATAAGGAACTTGCATATATATGCATGAATTTTGATGTTGAAGGAAACCTCACCCCAAAGAATAAGTGTAGGTATTCTGAAAAATGAGATGTATTCCTGCCCTTTGATGTACAAATTCCTTCCTATAAATGAAGATGTTCTCTTTCATACACTTTGGTGGGGAATCTTGTAGATTAATGGGCAAAAATATAATAAATCTCCCAGATATTAAGTCAAGTTATTTCTTGGGGTGATGTTTCCCTTTAAGGAAGAAACTCTTTACCTTTTAAAGGTAATACAAAGTTTTGGTATGGGGTCATGAATTTGGTTCAAATGAACATATTGGAAGCATATGCGATCCTACAATATTCAGTGATCGTTGTCGCGGTTGAAATCGAGTCTAAAGTTATGAAATTGTAAATAATAAACTCATTATGTTGTATAGCTCCCTCTCAAGGTCAAGATATTAATTAGGCCATAAAATAATGTTTCTTGACTAAAATCGACTGATTAGCTATTCCTGTTTGGAAATTATACACAACAACTACATATTCTGAGAATTTCATGGTCGCAGCTACCATTGTACGGCCGTAGGCGCTATTTGAAATTTATCAAAATTTACCGGGAGCACCGGTAAATTATTATATTCAAATTTTCTCGAAAACAGAAGTGTTTTAGGGGCTAAAATTTCTAGTGCTTACAATACATCCACAGGGGCAACCAAATATATCAAAATTGTAAAGAATCACGATCACCCAATTTTCAAAATTTCCCAAAACTTTGTATTACCTTTAAGCTTGAATGCATAAGATTAAGTAATAGTTGATGACTACATCACAACAACATTGCTTCTGTCTAACCCACAGGGATCGTTAAAGTCATAAAATAAAACAAAACTAAACCAGATACAGTTGAATAAAAGCAAGGATGAGTTTCATAACGCATCTATTACAACACTCATATCAGTCTCTAATTTAAAAGATTATTCACGCACAAACAGTTGAAAGTAAATACATATCTTTCATTTTTCATACAAATCCACGCTTTCACTCGGGCAATCGTTTATTAGTTTGAAACAGTGCATTATATCAATTTGAGGCAAGTTCCACATCACCAGTCAGGCTCAAAATAAATGACAAATGTCCTTGTAGCATTATTACTACTAATGATAGTTATGGTGGCTTTTTGTAAAGCACTAGTGTCCATCAAGCCTTCATGCTGCTTGCGCTCCAACATTACTACCCTGGTCTTAGCCAAGCATAGCGCTCTGAGGTACCCATGTGCACCTGGGTAGAGAGTGGCAAATGTGGAATAAAGTCTTGCCACAGGATAAAAGTGCTGGGCTAGGTTTTGAACCCTCAAACCTCGGATTGAGAGTCGAGTGAATGAACCACTACACCACTACAAATGTCTTCACAAACATGTCAGGTCTGATACCTATAATGTATGTGCATTTACTGGCTATTACACAATCATCAACCAGCAGTTTAACAATGATAATAGTACAGTGCAACCTGCAAATAAAGACCGCTCAGTGGAGACATGAAAAGTGGACTTTTAGGCAGGTGGTCTTTATGTACAGGTGGTAGCTAAAGCAGGTTTGACTGTAATAGATTACATTTCTACGGCACTTAATACAAAAAGTCTCCAAGTGTTTTTTTCATATTTGCGCCAAAATCATATTTTCTTTTAATAATGCACAATTTTACTTATGTACCCTTGGCAAAGACCTCCGTAATGTTCTATTCCACCACAACTAAATATAAAGCACACAACAATTATACATGTACGCAGCATTGGTATAGTGTCAACTCAAAGTTAATGTGAAACGGTAAGAACCACTAGTGCATAAATCCAAAGATAAATCCTGTACAAATCTACCGAAGATGATATTGAGAGAAGACACTGGACAAAAGTATATAGTGAACCAGTGCAAAATTCATGTAAATACTATCTGATGTATACACCTTTTGCCGACATCCACAATGTACATTATGAGTTGTGACAACTTACACACTACATGTAGATCAAAATAAGTGCCCATGATTACAGTTCTGTAGTAGAATGGGCATGTTTATTTAATATGAGAACCAACAAAAGAAGATTTTTTTTTTCTCTCAAATAATATTAATGCAGTGAGTGCCACACTTCCTCACATAAAGTGTTTTATCAAAAATGCCGTCAGAGAAATGATACTACCAATGATTTCAGAGGAGCATATACCACTCTGTAATAAGTACATATACCACTTGTAGAGTGTTATAAAGCACAAGTACTGTTATGACCTCGGGCAGTCGTGGTATTTATAACTAGCTTGATCAGCATGAATGTTGAGGAAAGCATTATAAATGATTTATGATGTATTGTTTGCATATAATGTATATCTTAAAAGTTGTGACATATGTTACAAAACTGCAATACGAACCGAGCAATAAGCAACATATGATCTTAATGCAAAAGTGCTCATGATGAATGATGTAGAGTAGAATTCATCAGATTCATGTTGATCAAAATGTGTAACTTAAACTGTACAACAATATGGTTCTTATCATAATAACTATGGTCACAAGTACACTGAGCATGTAGAGGGGACAAATAGGCACCTTTGTACATTAGCATATATCACATTAGCATATATCACATGACCAAGAAAGGTTAATGATATGGAGGCAAGATGATGAGACTGAAGATGTGGCCGTCGTTATACTCTTCATTACAAAGCTATCCAACATTGTGAATGAGCCATAAAAGCGTATGGCGCTGCCTACAAAAATTTCCTCTACACCAAATGGAGTAAGTGATTCTATAAATAGATTACAGCTAAATAGTAGACAGTTTATATATACAGGTATATATATCTATGAATCCCTTCTGAAATAGGTGATGAAAAGTAAGATAAGGATAGAAAATAAAGAATTTGATTAACAAAAACATGTATGTATAAATATGTAAATGTAATAACAAAGTTTTACAAGAACAACATATCATGTTAAAATATTGAATTTAAATGTATGTAAAATTTGTAATAATATCAAGAAATATGTAACACAATAAATATCAGAGAATATTAACTGAAGAACAATTCAAACAAATAACAACAAAAAATATGATAGAAATTAAGTGGTTTTTTTTAAAGAGTATGCATAGAAAAAATCAACCTCAAAACTATCACAAATCTCAAAAATTACCCCCAAAATAATTATACCACCTCCCCAAAACAACACTAAAAAGTTGATGATTAATACTTGGCTTAAATCAAGTGAAGAGGTGTTAAATGATAAACCTGAAATTAAATCATCACTCCTTGTCACAATAATTCTGACGTTTTCTGATCAAATATGTTCAATTTCAGCTCTAGTTCTGAACTGAAATTGTCTATAAATTGTTGAAAATGTCAAGATGAATTTAGATATTCTCAGGTAAGTTGTTTATGAATTATTTTGACAAATGTGATGGTACGACTCCATAAATTAGTTTTCTTTCGCATAATGCAATCAAAAAAGTTAATTTATTATGATCAGAATCATAAAATCAGATGAGGTGGTGTAAAAGCTGTCACTAATTATTAAACAACCCCAATTGTAAAATACTCAATTGCATTAATGTACCTTGGATAACTGCAGAAATATGCATATCTACAGATGCATGTTTAAAAGTTCAAAGAAGTGTAGGTTACTGCACAATCCTGGATAATACCAGATCATAGAAGATTTGTAAACAGTACTAATCTATGTCAACCAGTGTATGAAAAAAGGTGGTTTGTGTTTTTGTCCTTGGACTCCTTGCATACAATACAGTAAATTATAAACCTAATGCAATCAGTTATATGTCATACAAACAGGCATAAAATGGTGACATAACATTCCAAATCATTCCAAAACATTCCACAAAAAACACACCTTGCCATCAAGATCGATTGCGACATCGGAGCATGAAGAATATTACTCACTTCCTTCCAATGCCTTGTGATAAACACACGTTCGATGTTCCAACGCTTAGTATATATCTTTCAAGAGAAGGATGCCAAAAACGAGTAAGGTACAACAGAAGGCATCTGCTAATCATTGCTACTTCCTTCTTCTTAAAGATGAAAAGTTTCAGGTTGACAATGACATGCGCCCTCTACTGCCAGAGGCCCACATAGTTCCCAGAAAGACCAGATGGCAATGGACCCCCAGCCACAAAGAGCCTGGTCCCCGACTTGTCATACCGGTGGGTGTACACAGCATTGGGATGACTCGACTCACTGAAGAACTGGTGGAAGAGGGAGTCTCTTTGCTGGTGGTGGAAAAAACATTCAAGTGTAAATAATAACAATTATGAATAGTGGAAAGATATAAACTAGTTAACAAGTGCTTTAGGTAATTAATTGTTACACTAACACTAGATTGTTGGCAATTTAAAAAAAAAATCAATTATTTTGATAAGTATTCATTATGAATCATCTCCACATCCATGAATCAAAGCAATTCATGTATTTATTGTTAGCTATGTTACTAGATTTATCTGGATTCATCCAATCTTAAGAATTCCTACATGATTCTGTCTCAGGATTCCATTCAGATGGTTTTCTTTGGTAAGAATATCGGTACTGGGACTGAAATTCAAGCTTTTAGAAAGTGGGTAGCATAATCCTTGAAAACCATAAAATATCTTAAAGTACCTGTGCACATTATACGATTTACCGGTATGTTATATCTTCATCAAACGCTGAGTAAGCATTTTTGTTCCCCTTTATGTCATAATATTCATGAATGAAAACAAGTTTTGGATTAGTTTCAACTTAATTTTTCCATTTGGGTTACATTCTAATTTATCAAGCACATAAACATGCATCAATACAAGAAAATAACTCACCAGATACCCTTTTCCGGTGTATAACTTCACAGGCACTGTTTTCCCATCAATGTCACTCTCGATGAAATGACCAGCTCTCAGGTCAAAGAACATGAGAGCCCCTTGACCGGTACCAACCGTCAGGACCCCATCCATAAAGCTTACTGACCGTACACCTAGATTAGAGATAAAAGTAATGAAATCTAACTTTAACATTTCTTTAAACAGCACTTCTTCCAATATGGCACCATCTAAGATATATTGGTGATATATGTTTTCTTCCCACGACTGCAATACAGTATAACATCAGACTGTCTAGAGTTTACTTAAATCACCATATAATCTTCACATTAAATGCTCGTTACTCTTTTGGTCAGTAATTAATTTGTCTGTTCTCATGTTATTGTGATACAAAGACTCCATAGAAATATGAAGAAAAAAAAAACTGGTAACCAAGTTAGTCACTTTCAAAGATATTGAGGAAAACTCTACCATGATGATCAAGAATTGAGATAGTGTTACAATTATTATGAGTGGATAGACATCCCATATTGACGAGATGTGGATCAATGCAACACATTGAGCGAAACAGGTTCTGGGGGATGTTTCATACTTTACAAATGATTTAAATATGAAGAGCCAAATGGGATGACCAAAGTTTTTCCTGACATTTTAACAAAGTGTGACTGTATTTCCCATAATCTCAATTAAATTGTAGCCCAAAAGAAAAATGTTCATTAAAATGTTTTGTTAATAATGATAAGGTTAATCTACAGCTACATATTTCAACTTTAGCTTATGCAATTCAAAGGATTTATGAATCATATTTAGCTCTTCATATTCAAGTCATATGTAAAGTCATGCATAACTTTACGCACAGCTTTATGAAACACCCCTCTGATTTTGTACATACCACTGCCCCTCTCCTTGGAATGCACAGATGCCACACATCTACCATTCCTAGAGTCCAGGAAAGTTACATGAGACTGGGAGCCGACTGCATAAAGGGAGTGGTCTTCAGACAGGGAGATACACACATTCTCCTCACAGTATGGCAAGCGTCTGGAATGCAGCTTACGGAATCCTCTCAAGTCCCATAGGTGAATGAAACCATTGGCCGACAATGAAGCTAATTCCTAAAACATTAAATAAGAATTAAAAAGGAACAAAATGGAATAAATTTAAGTTATCACATTATGGAATTCAAAACATTTTTACCCCCAATGACTGAAAAACTGCCCTTCCATGAATCTATAACTTGAATTTGAGGTACGAATGTGCATGCATGGACATCAAACAAAATAATTTATAGGAGAAGCTGGAAAAAGCTGCTAATTCATTCAAATCCATATTAATGTGTTCACTACTATTGAGCACCATACAATGCATTCCGTGAGAGGATTTAACACATGGAGAATCTGGAATTGACAGGAAGGAGAGAAAGAGATAAAGAAAGAGATACTGTAGGTAGAGAGAGAGAGAGAGAGAGAGAGAGAGAGAGAGAGATGTATATATATATATATATATATATATATATATATCTAGAGAGAGAGAGAGGGAGATTCTCTTTTAAGTGCAGCAGTAAAAAAGGAACATCGTATTCTTACCTTCGTGTGCTGGCTGTACTCCAAGGCTCGTACTTTTTCACTTTTCTCGCTTGAGCGTAGCAAGACTGGGAAGATGGATTCGTAAGATGGCACTAGGGTTGTTTCGTTGATGTCTTGTACCCGGTCACACAGGTCTTGGCTGACGGACCAGACAGAAATCTGAGAATCTCTTGAACCTGGTTATTGACAATTTAAGGGTGAGAGATATGGCAAGTTGTTGTAAATCTCTGATTTGGCCTTTGGGATGATTAAGGTTAATGTATTATTTCACCTTCAGACTGTACTGGCTGTGGAACACTGCTCTTAACTACTTTTCAAGAACACTTTCAAAAGTCCTTTGAACATTAATTGATTGAAGAAAAAAAAAGAACCTGAAAGTGAATTTTAGTGGCTAATTCTTGGCAAGACATCATTGTTGAAAAATGTCACCTTTCATGACATGTATTTCTACATTCAGCTGTAATCATAAAACATTCAAGAATTCTGTTGGAAAAATATGACTGGTGAAGTACTCATGACTTACTCTCCTTCTCACAATGTACAATGTACATTAAACTAAACCCATGCAAGCTGGTTCCAACGAATGTAACTTAGTCCAAATCACTCCATTTTATACCCACTTAAGGTCCGAAAAGCTGCACAGAAATTAACAAAAGCACACAATTCACGAACCTGCAACTAAGTATTGATCATCTAACCACACTACTGAGAACATCCAGTCGGTATGGCAATTCTGAAGAAAAGAGGTAACATAATAATAGTCAACTAGTTTGTTTAAATTCATGAAGCAGAAAAAAAGTTGAAAATAATTTCACAAGAATTTAGTTTAAATGTTATCCACGCAAGCTCCATCAGTGATCATCCAAATTACACAGATTGCAACTAAACTTCAGCACATACATTATCAGAATATGTTCATCAAATTTAATGAAAGGAATGCAACAGTCTACCAATCTTTTGGTAGTCGAAACTAACTTGATAAATTATTGGCACGTGAAGGCTACATACAGTAGTATACCCAGACGTGTGTCCAGACAGGTTGTTTATTTGGACACTTGATTTAAAACAGCGATTTGAAGAAATTTACAAGCAATTATTCATAAGTCTTCTAAGTCTTATAAATGTTGGACAGTATTATATGCCAAGGACAAATATTCATGATGGTTAGTGATAAAACATGAATAGTTTCTGTTCAATCTGAAGGATAAGGAGAAGTCTTAATGTTTTTAAAGTGTCCAGACACCCACACCACCCCCCCCCCCCCCACATCATATCCCTTTCCTGCATTCAAGAAGGGATACGACTGATCAGGAGGCTGGCCTTTCATTGAATCAAATAATTTGTTCTTTTATATCTTTATCCTTATGTGTTTTTTTTACTAGTGAAGGTCATAAATGACTTGATGGGCAATCATGGTAATGATTCAAAAGTCAAGAAAAATACAAGCTTGTTTTTCATACTTTGTGTAAACAATCTCTTGGTGTGCATGTACAGGTAAGCCATGAATATTTCTCAACTTACTTGTCCGACGCAGACAGGATCAAACGTGGGTAACCGGTAGATGCCAATGTTATTTGGGTTGTCCGCACCTGTTGCTAGCAGGGTATTACTAGGATTGATAGCTATGCTGTGGATGCCACTGTTGTTTACCGGGAATGTCTCTGGCTTTCTGTTTGGGAGACTACGCAGCATTGGAAGACTACGCAGCATCGGAATGGAGACTTGGTGGTTGAGATCCAGGTCTAAGGCTATCAACTGGTGAAGGATTTTCAACAATAGAAATTGACTTGGTCAGAGGCTGATGTAAAACTGTACATCGAAAGTCGAAGGAAGAATTGGAAGAGAGAGAAGGGTTGGAGAGAAAGAGGGAGGGAGTGGGGGAGAGAAAGATGGAGTGAGGGGGGAGAGAAAGAGGGAGGGAGTAGGGGAGAGAAAGAGGGAGGGAGTAGGGGAGAGGCAGAGGGATGTAGTGGGAGAGAGGCAGAGGGAGGGAGTTAGGAGGAAAAGTGGGAGGGAGTGGGGGAGAGGCAGAGGGATGGAGTGGGAGAGAGGCAGAGGGGAGGGAGTGGGGAGAGAAAGAGGGAGGGGGGAGAGAAAGAGGGAGGGAGTGGGGGAGAGAAAGACGGAGGGAGTGGGGGAGAGAAAGACGGAGGGAGTAGGGGAGAGAAAGAGGGAGGGAGTAGGGGAGAGGCAGAGGGATGTAGTGGGAGAGAGGCAGAGGGAGGGAGTTAGGAGGAAAAGTGGGAGGGAGTAGGGGAGAGGCAGAGGGATGGAGTGGGAGAGAGGCAGAGGGGAGTGGGGAGAGAAAGAGGGAGGGAGTGGGGAAGAGAAAGAGGGAGGGGGAGAGAAAGACGGAGGGAGTGGGGGAGAGAAAGACGGAGGGAGTGGGGGAGAGAAAGACGGAGGGAGTGGGGGGAGAGAAAGTGGGAGGGAG
>JAVYIG010009002.1:0-62500 GCA_035222895.1 Strongylocentrotus droebachiensis
CACATGGTATTCATATTACCAGTGTGACTATTAAACCTGTAACATATTCAAACAAATTAATAGTCCTCAGCCTTTACTGGCATTCAGTTGCATCTGTTTGGCGATTCCATGAATTGCATCCCATACAGAAAATGTATTGATCTTGTCTTTTACCCCTTCCCCCCCCCACCCCCCCCCCCCCCCGAACAAAACAAAACAAAACAAATTTTTTTTTACCATTAATTATTGAGTCTTTTGGTATCCCTACCATAATGACCACATCAAGAAGTTTCTCAGTTTTAATGAAATAGATGGATGAAAGTCATATATGGAACACATTTACAGAATCACTCTTTTGAAGGTTTGCATAGCTGAATTGGTGTCTGCATGCTCTCATCAATCTTTTCTCATTCACTCCCATTTTCTTTCTCTCTTCCTTGCAGCCATCCAATCCCTAGACTCCCTCAATGATCAGATTGTTCAGTTCATCTTCACCCCAAAGTCAGCAGAATGCGACGTTAGCGGAGCCGGCACGGGTGAGAGCCTCAAGCCTCTCGAGCGTGACTCGTTGAAGTCCAACCTCGCGCTGATGCGGAGACTCCTCGTCGACGCGCAGGCCAAGTTTCACCGTATGATGGACGATAATAAAAAACTTGCAGCAAAGATTGATAACTCATTACAGGTGAGGGTTTAAGTTTGTATTTGAAAGTTTTGAACTTCTAACCAGCTTCCATCCCCTACCGCTCATGACCTGCCAATTTTGAGACCACTGCTATACCACTGAGCCATTGTGCCTCCTCATTGATAACCAATGTGTTTTCATCATGTTTTGATATGAATGACATCAATTTACACGCTGGAATGATTCCCAATCTTTCACAAACATGTTGCTGTGCACAACAGATAGATCAGCCTTGCTTTTTATCTATTGAAAACTTGTGAAGCATTCATGTAAATCAGAACGTCTTACAATGTGCAAGCTACAGAGCCCTTGGAAACACATTAGTGTAAAGTAATGAGCCATATCACTGGTATAGCCTTGGTATAAAGGTTCTTACCCTGGTGCATCAGAGCATTAGATGATCCAGATCATTCAATAGGTATGTTTTCATCAGCTCGAGATTGCCAAATAGCCCGCTATTTCTGATTTGGGAAATAAGCCCCAAGTTACAACTTGTGTCGATCATCATCAGCCCGAAATAAGAGCGATATTTTGCTCAGCGTTCGTGTATACCGGTAGTGCGAATTGTCGGGCTAGTGAGGACGCACCGGACAAATAGCGGGATATTCTGCAAACTAGCCCAATATATCTTGGGATGAATTACCGAGCAAATAGCCCGCTATTTCATGATCGGGCTAATATCCAGGATCAGAAATAGCGGGCTATTTGGCAATCTTGGGCTGATGAATACAGGCCTAATATTGCTTTATATATGTAGCTCTGTAAACCCCATTATTACCAGCAGTAGATACATGAGCTGTTCTAGAGTGTTTGGATTCTTGGAATGGTTGGAAATACCTTGACAGACTTGTTTGTCTTTTAATCTATAGGTCCATGTAAAGATACAAACATATTCAATTATGTTCTGGTGCTGTATGACTCTGGTTATTTATCAAACTAGTTACCCTTCTGTAATCGAGCCATTATTTGGTAGAACTTACGAGAACAGTTAGCCCTGCGTTACAGAATATCAATACTCTATTATTTTTAATGTTTGCTTGCATGCTTTAACCCTTTCCCTCTCTGTTCTATCTCACATATCTCTTCCTTTTTCTCTGCCACTCTCTCTGCCTCTCCCTGCCCCCTCTCCCTCTCTCTCCCTACCATCTTCTTCCTCTACAGTGTACTATACTTCTGAAGATCTCATCGCCTCTTACCTTCTCTCTTTCATTCTTCTACTTCCTATCCTATCCTCCATCCTCTCTCCACTTCAGTTTCATCTCCCAACCATTGTCCTTCCTAACTCTTCAGATTTCACAACAGATCTCTTCTCTCCGTCCACTTCCTGCAATGACTCTGTAAAGGTGTTGAGAGTTGTTGCTCTATACAGCAATCCATTATTCATATATCAATTTCAAATTGTATTTTTGTTGAAACCGCCACCAGCCTCAAAACATGACTCTCCAGAATGAGCGCGATATCCTGTGATGAATATTTCATGCTTCTTCAGATCACTTTGTCTGCTGGCAAGGCCAACACAGAAATGGTGACCTTTATTATCTTCTCTTTTTCGAGGGGGGGGGGGGGAATTTGCTGGAAATTTATCAGAAGGCTGTAATTCATAGTATTGTCATAAATAAACTCCATGTTCGACAACTCTAGCAAAGCTTTACTTTCAGTTCTCGATCAAGAGTGTGTGATCATATGGTTAACAGCCATCTTTTATCTCAAGCAGTAAAAACTGACAATCTTTCTGACACTGTGGTTCTATAAGATGCATGCTCCTGCACCAATTGCTTTGCAGGAGATATCCTGCCCTAACTGAAATTTACATAACTTTGGACAAAGCATTAAACTTGAATTTAAGAGTATTGTAAAGCCTCATCGCGACTCTAACCCTAACACATTATATCCTAAACACTGCATATCCAAATTGCCATCGTAATGATCAAAATGTTTGATGAAATAAAGTCTGCATAGGGCAATTGTTCTATGGAGCAAATGTTGGGTCACTGGCACTGTACAGAAAACCTCGTCTTCATACGTATGGGATTGTCTGGATATATATATGTACCTTAAAGTACCTTAGGCAATTCATGTTTAGATTTGAAGTAGCAGCTAGACCTGGAGTAAAGAGTTTGTTGTACCTAAACAGCTAGTTTACCCTTGAGAAGATGTCTTGATTTCTCACCGCTAAGCACCCAATTTCCTCACTGGATGGACTCTGACAGCTCATCGTCATCATATTCCCTCCTCAAATCTTAAATCTCAAGAGTTGCTAGGAGCACGGCTCCAAGGCACATGTATCACACCTTGCTCATCTACCAAGGTTGCGATACCTAAATTAAATCATAGGGTGACGTCAAATTACGTGGCTCAGGGGTCGTGAGACAGACGAGAGCGCTAGCTACACCTTCCTTACAGAGCTGATTAACCTGTCCAGTTTATCACCGTCAAAACGCCCCAATTTCACAAATTTTGAGATTGGCTTTGACTCATACACCCTCTGTGGTAGAGAGATAGAGAAATGAGGGCAGTGATCTTTAAAGAAATTCCAGTTTGAAGGTATGAAAACCAGCTTGGAAGTCGTGATGAAGACAAGTTTTCGTGGCAGTATTCGCTGAGACTATAATTCATGTACAGTATAAATCATTTTGAAAGTGAGCTTGCTGATTCATGCCTGTCTATCAGAATGAATTTGAAAATTTAAAGGCATTTTTAATAGTAAGTAACTTAAAGTGAGTCAGCTCTGTGTAAACGTACAGCTGGAAAGAAGATCTGGAAACCTCAAAATGAACTCTGAAATAAAATTCAGAATTTATACCAGATCTTACTTTTTCTTTGAATAATTAAAAAAAAGAGCCCTAGTAAATTATATATTAGGTTTTCATAGTTCAGGTATCATTATCATTGATCACAATACATTGGATGTTTTATGGAGATAAAAATAGGTGTTGCATCTTTGAAAGTAGACAACTGCACCTCTTATTCATCAATCATTTCTTTCCAATAAACAATTGGGAGGTCCCACAAGTCCCATCTATAGAAGTGTGTCACCAGTCAGGTTCTTTTCATTGTTTTATAGATGTTATAGACGATGGACAATTTAGATATAATATTCAATTACAGTCTCTCATGCAGAAATTGTTGGGGATCAGTTTGTGCAAGACAGAAAGAAATGTTCTTGCAGGAAAGAAAAAAATTATCCCTTGCCTATGTTTTCATGACAGTATTCACAATTATATTCATTCAATCAAGCAAAAAAGTCTTGTTCTGATTCAGTATCGTGAAGGAATATTTCTGTGATGGTCAATTGGTATTTTTATTCCAAATCAAGATTGAAGTTGGAAACTTCTTACTTTCTCAAACTTGTTATTGTTTTGAAGGATGCTTCAGTGAGAACGCAGAGATGAGCTAGGATGGGGGAATTGTCTTTGATGATTAATTGCTTGTCTCCAACACGCCACTTGGCCGTCATAAATAAATGCTCCCTTATGGTGGCTTAGTCATCTCACACTCCGTCTAGTGGAGACAACATCAATCAGACGGATCAGGTCTGTTTCCATTAGCCCAAGATTCCAAAATACCCTGTTACTTGTAGTTCTGATCAAGGGGTGTTATAGCCTGACCTACAGCCTACAGACAGGACGTACAACCCAGTACTCGAACTGCCCATGAGAAGGCAATGCTGGACCTTGCAGGTCTTCTGAAAAGTTATCTCTGTGTTCATGGTACTGATTGGCTGCGAGACCAACATCTCATAAGCTCAATATGGATCTGTGAGCTTTCTTCAAACTTTTTGTAAAGGCTCATTATAGGGACATTGTTAATCAAGTGGGCTGCTGTTACAATGTCCAACATAATCCAAAACTGCAGTGGAGATGTACATATTGGGCTATTTTTCCTGTTGCTTCAGATATAAACTGTAAAAGCTATTTCCTAAGCAAACCAGGGCTTCTTGGTTAAATCACTTGCTATGTCTCTGATAAGCAGGTTAATTTGCTAGTGAAGGCTTGCGCTAAATCCTCAAGTGAGCAGAAATGTTGCTTTATTTGGGCTCTGACTTCTTTCCCAAGTAGCCCTGATTGGTCTAATATCTCAAGCGTGCACTTGTTCAGGCTAATGATGATTGCACCTGAAGATTGGAATTGGGTGTGGTGATTAGGGGATAGATTCCCAGTACCCCTATTGCTCTAATTATTGTTCTGAAAATCCTCCTCTTTAATCATGATTGGCTTCTTGTGTTCCTGTTTGATTATTAATTTCTACACTCTTTATTGTCATCTGTTTTCTGTCATTCTGTGCCAGCCTACGTGTAGCTGTCTCTTATTTGTCAATGTCATAGCTCTATATATTTCTATACTTCTCTGTCTGCCTTTGTCTCTCTTCCTCCGTCTCTCGCTCTCCCTCCCTCTCTGCATCATTTGACAATTGCTCACTCTCTACTCTCTTGAGTCTAATTCTTTCCATTTTCACGACTGCCCCTTTCCACCCCTCTGTTATGTTATATATCTACTTCTCTCTGTCTCCCTCGGGAATCCATTCAATGAGATTGATTATAAGAATATATGATTGTTGACAGCTTAGTGTCTGAGTGTTCATTAAAAACATGCCTCTTCTTCATCCCTTCCATCATTTGATTATTATCACCCTCTTCCCTCAATTGATGCTATCTCTCTGTCTCTTTCTCTCTGTCTCCATCTTCATTTTCCTAATCTATTTCTCATAGTTATTCAGTTCCTCCCTGTCTACATGCTAGTTCCCTTCTGGGTTTCTATCCCTCTAGTCATCTCTCTATCACTTTTGTAATCGTTTTTCTTTTCCTACTTCTATTGACTCCTTCCCATCACAAGTTCAGTCTCATCTTCCTCTCTCCTTTCCTTCTCTCAACCTTATCCTTCCCTTTTCAATCTCTCATTCACTTTCTCTTTTATCTCATAATTTGTTTATCTCTCGATCTCTTTAATTTTCCAATTATCTCATCAATTTGCCTTCTCTCTCTTTTTAATCTCCAAGTCTGTCATCTCTTCTCCTTTCCCAGTCTTACTCCTCCCTAGCTCTCTCCCTCTTCCCCTCCATTTTATGATCTCTCTTTCTTTTCTCCCCTTCACTCTCTGTCCACCTCTTTATCTTTTTTGATCTTGCATCACTTCCTCTTTCTCTCTCTCTCTCTCCCTCTCTCTCTCTCTCTCCCTCTCTCTCTCCCTCTTTCTCTCTCCCCCCCTCTCTCTCTCTCTCTCCCCCTCTCTCTCTCTCTCTCTCTCTCTCCATCTTTCTTCGTCTTGCATCTCTTCCCCATTTCCCCCATCTCTCCCTCTGCCTCTGGAATCCCTAACCCATCCTGAATAGAGGGATCATGAGTATTACGAGGAATGACAGCTTGGTGTTGAGCGCTCATTAATAACATGCCTGTTAAACATAGCTGTCCATGTACCGGTATACAGAATGGTATACAGGACGAATAGCACAGGCAAACAGCCGTAATGGTTCACAGTGAGGCGGGTTATATCTGTATTCAAACATTGTGCAGTTTGCTTGAACAGGGACCTGTTTTAATTTGTAAATCTATCTACAATTCTTTGTTTTCCTGAGGAGTCTGATAGGTTTACAAATACAGGATATATATATATTCTGTCTTCCTATTTCCCATGCAGAACATCAGTCACTGATTCTCATCATAAATAGAGGAGAAATTTGAGAGGAGTTTCATACCATTATCAGCATTCATATAATCTTGTATCCCATAGTCTTTCAGACTAATTTCTTGACATCTGAGAGAGTGCTCATCGTTAATAGACATCCAAGACACATAGATACTACAAATTAAAGGCCAAATTTAACTCAGGAACTTGCTCCCACCTCAATTGAAATCATCACCAACATTAGACCAATTCAAACATAGTCTGAAGACATATATTTACAATGCATTCTAAAACTAAATGCATTGATTGAACTTACCCTGTCAATGTTTGGTAGCTTTAAATATTAAATTCTAACACTGGCTCTGATGGCATCTCAATGTACTCTGTATCCATTGGAAAAGGCACTATATAAACTGCAATTATTCTTATTCTCATAATACTGCTTTTAAGATATTAGCCCTTTGAGACAGCTCCACTTTCCTGTCATGTGATTTTCTAGAGGGTTCATGCAGTCTTCTGCCTGAATTTTAGAACTGATAATGTGCCAAGAATCTCTCCTTTTTGATTGATGATTATTTGATTTATTCATTGGGGTGTCTGTAGTCTGCTGCTCTGACATTTACTGAGTCACTATAGTCATGTCTGCCCTGTATGATGTCACAGATAATGATCCTATATTCAAACCCTATTGATACATGGCATGTTTAACCCTCTCAAAGGCTAATCAAGCAAATAAACAAACAAACAAATAAACAACAAACAAATAATAAAATGGTGCGGCAAAATTAAATAGCGTGTAATCGTTGCATACTTTACAAATGAACAAATACGTACTGGGTCTTTGTTGCATGCACACAGCACAATTTGTTTTCACTCCTACGTGCCGTTCATTTACATGTCAAATGTTCTTATTCTACCATAGAATTTCTTAGACTTTGGGCAGTTTCCAGCATATTGATAACTCTCGTTAATTGTGGTGTGACCTACGATCAAGTGTTTGTCAATTAGATCACTTTCTAATGTCCAATTTTAATTTTATTTGTAATCAAATCCATTACATTATCATAGTACAAGTGGAAATACTTAATTTTAACTACGTAGACAACTAAACATACCAAAGGAGGTAAGTGGTTTGTTTGCAGACTCTTATCTTAACCACTTGACTTTTAATTGTATTGTTCCTTGTTGAGAATTTTCATTGCGACCCATTCACCTTCATGTAAGACAAATCAGTTTTTATGAGCTTTTTATTGACAAATATAATATCCATTGTATAAAACTGATTTATATCACCCCAGCTATGAATCCAAATTCATGAACATTTACATAAATGAACTTTCAAGGATCAAGTTTGTAGATTTAAGTCAGGGTTTCATTGTCACATTATTCCTGTGCAAATGTGAGATCACCATATACATGAAAGAGATAGAGGATAAAGTATGATGTATTCAATCATTATCTTGTGTCTCTTTGAAATTTTATGTAACTTATGTATCAAAGTTTTTGTTATTTTGTGTACTTTTTGTGAGGATCATTTTCAACAAGCCATTTATGTGCTTTTCATGATCCTCCCACTTTAGATATCGTATTATATATGCTTGTATGTTGAAGATTATATAATATTGATTTATCTTGATTTGGAAATAAATAAATGAAAACTAAATCATCTTTTGTCTCTTTGTTCTTTGATACAGAATGCTAACCATGAAGTAGATTCATTAAGAGAAGAGCTTGCCGATACCAACAAGAGATTAAGTCACATGAGTACCGATTCTTCCCCCACCACACCCGACAACGACCAGGATAACAAAGGTAAGAAAGAGGTTTGGCTGTGCAGCCCCTCCCCTTCCCTCTCCCCTCTCCCCTTTCCCCCTTCCCCCTTCCCCCCTTTCCCCTTTCTCTTTCCCTTTTTCCCTTTCCCCTTTCCCCTTCCCCTTTCCCCTTTCGCCTTTCACCTTTCACCTTTCACCTTTCACCTTTCACCTTTCACCTTTCACCTTTTTCTTTCTCCTTTCCCCTTTCCCCTTTCACCTGGATAGAAATGAAAATAATAATTTATTTCTTGCGCCTTTCCCTAGTCGCAAAGTTTAACAGCGCTAGTCATTTAAGATGTGTGATACAATCACCAGTTACAATGTAGACCATTTCCTCATATGACTCTTTGGTAGAAGAAGAAGCAACAGTTAGGAGTGTCATGAATTGCAGGAGCTGAGAAACCACAGTTCTCACCTGGATAGAGATGAAGATGAGGAATATATTTCATGCTCCTATCTATACATGTACTTGATATATTCATCAATGATGCGGGGTAATCTAGAGAAGTGTGTCACAAGTAAAGTTCTCTTATTGTTTTATAAATAGACGATAGAAAATTCAGATAATCAATTGCAGTGTCTCAGTGAGATACCCATTGGATCAAATTCATTGAGATTGCTGAGAGTTATTGATAAACTACCAGTTGTTTGATTCTCTTGTATGATCCTCTTTGACCCTTGACAGAATGGCAGAAGCAGCAGGATCAGCATAACCTACAGAAGCTGAAAGACAAGTGTGCCAGGTTGGAGATGGAGAACAAGTGTCTTCTGAAGCAGGTGGATGATGCTCACATCTTGGAGCAAGACCAGGATGAGGTCCCTAACGCTCAAGATCTCAAGATACAGCTTACCCAGACAGAACATGAGCTAGCAAGGGCCAAGGAAGCACTTACAGGTTGGTGTCTTTGGCTTAAGCCATAAACTTGCAAGTTTGCAGGTTTTTTTAAGAACATGCTTTTAAACAATTGTGTCTACTTTGATCCCATGATTATAGAATTGTAGTGAACATTTTCCTGGAGAACTCTTGTGGAGGGTTATGAAGAGTTCTCCATGTTTGGTCAGAGTTGGCAATTTCCTTGTGAGTTAGCTGTTTGCATATATCCTGACAGAATATATATATATATTGAGATTACAAAAGTAGCTTGCAATTTGAAGGAAATAAATGATTAAAAATTGCTGAAGCGAATGAAGATACTTTAGAAAAACATGAGTTATCTATAACTGTCTGTAGATATTGTGAATGGCAATGCATTTGCCAGGGAAAGCTTTATAAACTATGATAAACTTGAAACTTGAAACACAGAACTCCACCTGCCCTCAATGTCCTTAGAACTATAAGTTTCTTGTAGCAACATGACACCTCACTTGAAAGTTGATACTTGAATAATCAATAATGAAATGTTTTATTGTAACATCAAACGTCATGTATATGACATAGTCCTTGCTATCAAGCTCCAGTCAGTGATACATCAACAAGATCCTCTTTCTCTCTCTCTCCAGCAATGAAAGCAGATAGGAAGCGACTAAAGAGCGAGAAGGTGGACCTTCTGAACCAGATGAAACAGCTCTACTGCACTCTGGAAGCCAAGGAGGAAGAGATGAGAGACTTCATCCGTAACTATGAGCAACGGATGACAGAGAGTGACGCCAGCCTCAATAAGATTGTGGCAGAGAAGGAGGAGGTGGAGAAGGATCGGTGGGAGATCTTGAAGAGGGCGAGGGAAGCGGCAGAGAGATCGGTGGCGCTCAGGGAACAGCTGGATAAGAAGGAGAAGGAGAATGAATGCTTGGAAGAAGAACTGGAGAAGGTAAGAAAGAGAGAGGAAGATAGAATGAATGCTTGGAAGAAGAACTGGAGAAGGTAAGAAAGAGAAGGGAACATATTGT
The DNA here is from genome assembly GCA_035222895.1 of Strongylocentrotus droebachiensis. Lineage (NCBI taxonomy): Eukaryota > Metazoa > Echinodermata > Echinoidea > Camarodonta > Strongylocentrotidae > Strongylocentrotus > Strongylocentrotus droebachiensis. The sequence goes on from JAVYIG010009002.1 coordinate 9,984, forward strand.
GCTGTGGTCATATCATATCATCAATTCTTTTGAAACGTGATCCTGTATTGCTCAGGGGATGTTTAATCTGGGATTTATTTGGTAATGGCAAGCAAGAGAGGAAGGTGTGGTTCTGTGGTCATCTTAAGAGACTCTTTATGTTTCCTGAAGATGATGCGGCACTGATCTGATGGCATTTATACTGGGTTTTATTTCATCAAAGATTTAGTGTTTGGGCTTTGGTTATGACTGCTTCTTAGTTTAGGCAGGTTTTTAGCTATGTTTAGAGCTCAGGTTAGGCTAAGGCATAGTTTTGGGTCTAGTCCAGGGTGAGGGTTAAAGGTACTATGTCCCATTTGCAGGCCCAACAAATTAAAAAGTTAAATTCCAACTGCATTTGAAAGATAATACTAATTTAGAACTTCCCTAAAAAAGGTGGGGCTTGAAAATGTCTTCAAGTGGGAAAATAACGACTTTTAGTTGTCAAATCGACCTTAGGGCTATAGAGCCCAAAAGTAATAGTCTTGATTTTCAGACAATTGTACCGAATGGTCATACGTTTTATGCTGCGCAAAGATTCAATCAGTTTAATCTTGGCCATCACAAGAAGTGGGTTATTGATGTAGACAAATGCTCATGTATCCTTTACAACTCTTTTCATGTATATTATTACCAAAGAAGAAAAAAAGCCAGTCAGTCACTCAATAGTGTCTGACAGTGAAGTCTAGCAAGTAAACGGGTTTCCTTGCGTAATTTGAATATGAGGACACTGCTAACGTTTAAATTTCACAGATAGGACATACATGACATATTCATAATTCCTGCAAAGTTCTACAGCATTTGAGGTTGGCTGCAAAAGGGACATAGTACCTTTAAGTATACGCTTTGCGTTTTAAAATAGACCACAGAGAATGCATCATACCATCTTTAACCTAATTTCTCTTTTATACAGAAAGGCTTATGACTTCTTGATGCTTACATTTATTGCAAAGTCATATTCGTCTTTCGTAGCATCCACGTACATGTAATACAAACATAATCACCACAAGGAGTAAATATTCGAGAATGCTCACCATTATTCTTCCAATGAAGGTGAGAAGACAACTCATATCAGAGAGGAACGCCCCTCGCATCATGCTGAGTAACTCCAGCAGTGTGACTGATTCTATGGTGCTAGCTTCCCACTGCCGAGACGGCTCCATTGGTTCAGATAGCGTCATCTCACAAGGCCCAGACGGAGCGGACGTCAGCAACGCAGGATCGGACCTTCCAGAAACCCCACCCCTCTCGGCCCGCAGCGTCCGTAATACACACTCTTTCATTTCAGGTGAGAATCCCAAGGAAATGAAACTAGAAACTAAGCTACTTCAAACTTCCAGAAAGTTGGTGATCACAGCCTTCCACTTTAAAAGCATTTCACAACATAACATTTTAAAGGCCCACTGCACTACTGGTAGCTACTTGCGCCCTCTATATAACAAACAATGCCTAATCGGTGACCATTGGTCCCCCATGATCCTCTTTTTCTTATGTTAACTGAGAGCTGAGTTAATGAGATAACCACCTGTCCAGTGACCTTGCAGAGCGGTCAAATCCCTCCTGTAAACTACGGCAGATAAGCTTTAAGGAAGTTGGATCACTGGCTAAATTGGCATCCATTATAGGGAGATAAACAATAGAGCAATCCATTTTACGATTCTTTTTATGACAATATTCCGATGAAAAATTGATAAATTATGGTTGACAGGTGTTACTTGTTAATTTTTGTTTCTATTCCTTCTCTTACTTACCAATCTTGCTCACCAAAAGTTCAAGAATATTCAGGTAGTGTATTAAAGTTTCTGAAAAATTGAAAGATAACCCATTTGGATTTGGCATATGCATTGTACAGCATGCTTTTTTTTCTGGGCTAAACGGAATCGCATCTATTCTATTCAAATTCATTCATACAATAAAGAATATTGAGCAGCTGGCCCATGTAATCTGGGAAATGCAAGATTCATGCAAAATGGTTTCAATTAATGGTATTTCATATGGTTTTAGATCTGATTGTGTGCTTTGGGGATATGATAAAGAGCATTGTCATGAAATGCTTCCCTTATGACATGAGCAGTGTATACAGTGATTTCATCCAAAAATTAGAATGCTTGAAAGAAACTTTAGTCAATGGTCATATCATGAGTCTTTTAAAAGCTTTACAGACAATATACGGATGAAAGGATTATGGGATGCTATATATAAGATATCTCTTCATGTTTGGATGTAGTGACCTATAAATACTATAGGGTTAAGTCTTATGCGACACATAAAAACAAAAAAAATCATGTGATAACTCATGGGTTCGATGGTGAATGCATTTGATACTCATTTTCAATGACTCATCTGTCATTTGATCCTATTAGGTTTATCTCTATCCTATCAGCTTACTACTGAATGTAATCAATGACAATGCAATGAAAGTGATAATCTCAGGAAGCTGTTTGGGGCAAAATGGGGAGCAAATTTTCTTTCTTACTTAAAGATAAACTCCAGTACTGGTAAAAAAAAAAAAAAAATTCTCACAGAATCAAACGAAACTTACACTGAATGTTCAAGATTACAAATAAATGACATGTGCCAAACAATTTTGGAAGAAAATGTATACTGGCTGAGTAATGAGCATAGAAAGACAAGGAAACCAAGGTAGTACCATCCCCGACACCATGTGTGTTGTCCCATATATAGCTTTCTATGTGAGTGTTTGTTACTTTACCAAGACTCGGTCAAATTTATTATGATTTTGATGACTCCAGAACCTTGCAGTGCACACCAATACTTACATGCTACATGATCAACTGTTTCTGATCCTTTCACACCTTTTCTTTCACAATGCAATCGCATTACCAGTACTAAAGTTTAGCTTTAATTCCCTATTTGTGCTTCATTATCTGAGCACATAGATTAACACCCCCTCCCCCCCCCCCCCCAACAGACGATATATACATCACAAACAGTTTTTGTGAGTCTATATGTCTTCATCATTTCAATTAAAAGAATCAAAGCATATACTACATATATAAAGCATATATTGAAATGTCAAATATAGTTTCGAAAATACTTTTGGATACATGGATGAAATTCTAAGTCCAGAATGCTTGCAAAACATTTACATTTCATAGTGATGGTTTGTTGAATGATTCATAAAGTGGTTTAAGTTTCAACTGTTGGAAATATTAATTTGGTGATGAAGGTCAATACAAGTTCAAAGTATTCACACTTCCATTCACATTTCCATTCACATAGTGTTGCTCATTAAAAGAAAGGTCACACTGCTTGGGTGCTTGCTTGCAATTTGATATGTTCTTCCAGACCTTACCCCTGTCTTATGCTATTAATAATTAATCATTTGATTTTAATCAAGCCCCCCCCCCCCCCCCCTAAAAGAAATGAATAATAAGTAAATAATTGAATGAAAATGATCATAAATGAATACGTAATTGCATAAAGAAATAAAGAAAAATATATATATAGATGAATCAATCTATACCCCCAAAAAAATCCAAATTTACATTTAAGGATTATTCAGTCAGTTGATAGAAAATTCTCCTGTATAAAACCACTAGGGCCATGCTTGTTACTTTCCTTTTGTGTGTTGCTGTGTCGTAATTTGCACTGCTCCTTGTCTTGCTACTGTTGTGTGCAAATCTCATTGTTCTACTCCGAGCTAAGAAGACAATAAAAGACCAAGTGACAAATTGCATCTGTTTGAAAAGGGACACAGGTGATACAGACAGTTGTGTTCTTAAGGCCACTTGGGTGTTAATTCCTTTGATGTGGAATATGAGTAAAGATCTTCTGGCCCCACCAGAATGACTTGTCTGTCTGAGCTAAATGGGAGAAATTGAAATAGTCTAGTCTGAAGAATAATTATTTGTTTTTTTACAACGACCAAAATCAGGCAGAGTAATTAAAATTGTCTCAGAGAATCTCAACTAACCTATATTCTGTCTATTTCTATCGCACATTACTCTGATACTCTCTGTCTCTCTCTCTGTCTCTTTCTCTCTCTCTCTCTCTCTCTCTATCTCTTTCCCTTTCTCTGATTAATACATGTCATGTTTGCTTTGTTGTTCTGCATTGTTCTTGCACTTGTACTTAAACAAATGTCTCCTTGTTTGTCCCTTTTCTTTCCTCATTTCATCTTTTATCTACCACTCCCATATCCACATCAACTTTTTCTGGATCCATTCCAAATTTTTCAAATTTTATCTCAATACAACACACCTCTTTTTGAATGCTTCCATTCGTTTCAACATATGTTCTTTTTCTGTAAATTGGGTCTTTTCTTTACTCCTCACTTTGTTCTTTGTGAATTATTTTTGCTCAAAAACTTACGTCAATGCCTTGTGTTGTGATCTATGTGCAATATAATCCCACAAATCATTAAACTTGCCAATGTGCTTTCAACTTGTAAATATGCATTGGGTATTACATTTCAATTCCAAAACATTGCATATGCAACCATTCAATTTTATGATATATGAATATTGTATTGTCTTCTTCTCGATATAAAATAATCCATACAATTTTCATAAATCCACGCAATTTAAAAACTTCTGTAATCAATTCCAAATACATGTGTACCTCAATGCCCCGATTACTTTTAAATGAACATTATTACCTGTGAAAACAAAATGAAACCCAAATTAAACCATAAAGATAATACTTCAGCCGACAGTGAAAGCCGAGAGTTCCTGCTATCACCGGCCGAGCAGCTCTCCAGGTCTTCTGAGGAACTATGCAACCTTGAAACAGCTTCAGTGACTTCTTCAAGGGAACGCTTCAAGAAGAGAAAACAGAAGAAGTTCAACTCACTCTCCAAGATATTCGGCAAGAAGAATCGTGCAACACTGGAACAAATAGTATTTGATGGTTAGTTCTACGGGTTCAGTTCATACATACAAGTACATTATTTTGATGCTACTTAGGTGAAATAATGAAGAATAATGTTCTTTCCTTGGTGCTACAATGTATGTTTTCAAAATATTAAAGATTCATGTAGCTTCCTTGTCTTAGCATATCTCAACGCCACTTAAACAAACAGTTATCCAGTTCTTTTCAAAGGTTGTTTAGAGTTTGAGTATTTCTTTCAGAGTAAATAAATGCAGAATACAGTATGATTTGGAGGTGTTGCAGTGCAGCAAGCTTTTTAAAAACCAATAATAATATATAATAATATATGTAGTTTTTATATAGCGCCTAATACAGTGTCTCTAAGCGCTTTATAAATATACTATTACCCCGGTCATTGGATTCAGTGCTTGTCCGCACACAATGCGTGCACAGTCTCCACTCCCTGGAGGAGCATTCCAGCCAGGCGTTACTTGAGGCTCAAAAACTGTTTGACCGACAATGACGGTCGCATCCTACCGGGTATCCATTTAACACCTGGGTGGAGAGTAGCAAGTGCAGGTTAATATCTTGCCAAAGGATATTAGTGCTGTGTCGGGATTCAAACCCTCGACCTTCCCATCTTCAGTCAAGCGCCTTAAACCACTCGACCACGACACTCCCACTCTCAATCATGTGCTTGTACATTTGCTTCCACAGACACAAATCTCTCAAGTTCGCGGCACAGCAGCACCCTGGAGCTCTTCTCCCTGGATGAACAGGAGAAGGCAAGACTGGCCGAGAAATGCAAGTCAACACCGATGTCACAATGGAAGGCAAACATGGTGGTGGCTTGGTTAGAACTGACAATGTGCCTTCCACAGTACAGCAAGGCATGTGCAGAGAACATCAAGAGTGGCAAGGTAAGATAGTCATCTAGGTACAGACAAACCTGCTTTAGTGACCACCTGTCTATAAAGACCACCTGTCTACAAAGACCAAATTTTTTGTTTCCCTTGAAAATGGTTTCTCATTGAAACATGTACTAAAGGAACCTGTCTATAAAGACCACCTGTCTACAAAGACCACATTTTTTGTTTCCCTTGAAAATGGTTTCTCATTGAAACATGTACAGTACTAAAGGAACCTGTCTACATAGACCACCTGTCTACAAAGACCATTTTTTGTGATTCCCTCGGGCGTTCGCTTTAGTCATCTAGGCATTTGAGGTAGGAGAGTAGGGGAGGATTATATAGGAGTGGCAGGAGTGGGATGTAGAAGAGAATGTTGTCGCAATGGAAGGCAAACATGGTGATGGCTTGGTTAGAACTTACGATGTGTCTTCTAGGCATGTGCAGAGAATATAAAGAGTGGCAAGGTATGTGATTTTGTCTGTGTTGGGAGTGGAAGATGTAATTTCATGGTGTCAAGAGTGGGATATGTCATAGAACAGTGGCACAATTTAAGTCAATCATGGTGGTGGCTGAGTTTGAACTCACTATGTGCCTTCCCCAGTACAGCAAGGCAAGTTCAGAGAAGTTTTATCTTGGTATTTGAGGTAGGGGAGTTGGAGGATTTATCTAATGGTGTAAGCAAACATTGTCACATTTGAAGACAAACATGGTGTTGGCTTGGTTGGAATTAAGTATTAGCTTACCCCAGCATATTAAAGCATGTGCAGCGTACGTCAAGAGTGCCAGGCCCAGGGTTACTGGTAGTAATTTTTGGTCTGTACTTGGAAGTAGGAAATGGAAAGTAAAAGGGTTTTGATGGCATGTGATAAAGTGAAGGTAGTACAGGTAGAGTGTATTCTTGGTTAATGGCATTGTCGGTGTCAGGAGTATATATGATAGGGGTGTGTGATCTATTGAAATTTGGACTGTTGATCCCAAAATTTTGGGCCTTCCTTTGATGGATGCATTTTGAAGTTTGCATTTTTAAAACTTTTAAAGCTGACTGTGATATTGACGCTTTTGAAAGAGTCGTTCAGATGTATGTGATGTGGTGGTTTTTGATGCCTTAAGCCCCACTGTACTACTTGTAGCTACCTGCTCCCTCTATATAGAAAAAATGCCTAAGCGGTGCCTGTTGGTCCCCCATGATCCTCTTATTCATATGTTAATTGAGACCTGAGTTGATGAGATAGCCACCTGCCTGTGACCACACTGGGTGGTCTAATCCCTCCTGGCCATACATATACAGACAGGCTTTAAAGTGTAATACTCCTCACATTTCTGTATCTTATAACACAGAGCTAAGAAAATATGCTCAAGTCCTTTGTGTTTGATCTACATGTATATCTCTTGTTGATTGATCTTGTTCAGGTTCTGCTAGGTCTTTCAGACAGTGAGTTAGACACAGGGATGGGCGTGACCAACGTGCTACATAGACGGAAACTCAGGCTTGCCATCGACCAGAACAAAGTGCCTAGTGATTGGTGAGTTTCATCCATAGATTAGAGATACCGTTAACTACTAAATTATTCATGCCCCTTGTAAATTTGATGTTTTTTATGTGTTTTTTTGTAACTCAAAAATATATTGGTGGACTTGTTGAATTAGGGCCTTTGTTCAATTTTTTTAGATTCTTAAGAAACTGAAATCGGGACAAATCGTTTTTTCACATTCTTAAAAGATTACAAGACTTGGTAAGGATATAAATAATTTAGCTGTTAACTGTAGTCTGAGGGCATCTGTTAGGTTGGATCAATCCTGTAACGGCTCATAGCTCATGACCCCATAGCTCATGACCCCAATGATGTTTAGCCATACACAAGATCACCTCCAGCAAGACTTTACACTTCAGAGAGGGAGCGTCCAGTTAGATGGTCGATCTCATTGATCCATCTTGTCCTGGGTCATCCTCTCCTAGATTCTTGTACCTTGCCCTTCATTATTACCATTTGTAGGCACTCTCCTTGTTTTCTTGATCTTGATCAATCTAATCCCATTCTGTTCTTCACAGTCAGTATACCTGTCTCTATTTTTTTATTTTTTGTGTTCATTGTACGGTCTTGTGCTAGTATTTATGAGCCGTCAGTAATTTATTCATTACCCGTTTTCATCTCTTATCTGATACGCCCATCTGAACCTCTTATCAGAGCCCAAGTATGACCCTTCAAATAAACGATGATGATCATTAATCCAACATTAAAAACTCAAAATGTTGACAATCCTGATGACAGATAGTCAACCTGTTCGAGCCACTCTTACTACCCATGCTCTCCAACTGGCGCTATAGTTCTCCTTAGAACTATAAGCTCAAGAAAAATTACCAACAGTCCTTCTCAGGACTATCAACATGACTCCCCAATCCTCCCCCTCTCACATGGTGCCACCGTAAACCTACTGCATACTCAAAATGTTGTATTTTGAGGCTCTTCTTTGCAGGATTATATCAAATAAACCGCTTTTATTTTTTCTCTTGCAGCAAATTTCCGAAAGCAGCTGATCTTGACCATTGCTGGGTCGCCAGGACGTGGTTGAATGACCTCGGTCTGGCCCAGCACTCACTGGTCTTTGAATCAGAGAGAGTGGACGGTCGAGTCCTGTCCACTCTGAACAAGAGAGATCTGGAGAAATACCTCAAGGTTACCAGGAAGTTCCACCAAGCCAGTCTCCTGCATGCCATCGAACTGATGAGGATGCTCAAGTTCCACAAAGTGGTAAGTATCTAGAGGTGTATAGAGTACCGAAGCTGTGACATTATAACAATCTATTTTGGGAATTTCTTCATTTTTTTTTCATTTTCTGAAAGAGCATAAAAAATAATGTCCAAATGTCAAAAACCAGTTGAATATGTTAAGTATTAAATGGGATATGACCATCTGAATAAATACATTTCCTATAGGAACTCAAGTGTTATATTACTCTGGCTTGTAATGTTATGAACCAGAGCAATATAACACTGAGTTCCTCTAGGAAGTCTATTTATTCAGATGGTCATATCTCAGCCATTACTTTAGACATTATTTTTGATGCTCTTTCGGAAAATGAAGACAAAAATTGTGAAATTCCAAAAATAGATTTTTTATGACGTCACACTTCACCTATCTATTTGCAGTAGCAATTATCCACTATGTGTTGTATGGCATAGAGCTTCCTGGCATCAGGTCCTGCTTTTATGAGATCTGGGCCCCATTTCACAAAACTTGTCATCAATGTCAAATGACAGTTTTTGTTATAAGCTATTGAAATCCTTGCTTCTGATTGGTTAATATCAGCTGTCACTGATTTTTGTCATCTGTCATTGAAAAAAGGCTTTGTGAAACGGATCCCTGATTGTATACCCTCTCCAGTTGCAACATTCACAAGGCTCCCAATGGTCTTGAAGGCTTAAGATAACTTGATGATAATATGTGCTTCCAAACTGCATTCCCTATGACAGAAGTTTGTAACCACAAGAATGCATGCTAGAGTGTCTTGATAAAATATATAAATTGAATATTTTAAGTTGTTGTTTGACAGTATTTGTGTGTAAATGTGTTACTTGTGTAGTTTGCGCTTTCTTGGAAGGATCCATATTTTGCAGTGAACACTTGAAATTTTGATATCAATGAATTGTTCTTCGCAGAGGACTTACAGCTGTCAGTCCTCTGGTTACTTACTTACAAGCATACACATGCTTTTTTAGCAGTCAAGGGGGGAACAAATAATAAGAATGTTTTTCTCTATTTTCTTTAGATGCTTGCAGAGAGAAGAACGCAAAGTGAAGACATCGACATGGATCCCTTAGTCTGGACTACAAGGAGGGTTATGAAGTGGGCCAGATCGATAGACCTCAATGTAAGTACCCCTTCCTCTTGTAGTTGCTTTGTGGCTAGGTATTTTTCAGTTCAATGGTATATCCCTTAAATATTCTTCTCTTCATGTCCCTTATCTTCTCTTCTTTCTTCTCTCCTCTCCTCTCCTCTCCTCTCTCTCCCTCACCTTTCTCTCACTTTTTCTACCTTTCTCACTCTCCCTGTTTCTTTTTTCTGTCTCTCCTCCTCTCTCTCTCTCTCTCTCTCTCTCTCTCTCTCTATCTCTCTCTGTTTCTCTCAAATCTTTTTTTCTACTATCCCCTTCTCTTTATGACTTTTAATTTCTCATTGCTTCATGTTTTCTTCCATCTTCCTCTCATATTTTCCCTTCTGTTGCGTCACATATTTATATTTGCATTTCTTGAACTTACCAATGTTTGAATACACCAGAATAGAATTGAGTTTATCCTCATGGAAATAGGCAAAATAAATACACAGGTGTATACTACAGCATCATATTAACCTATGCAAATAGATAACAGCTTCTCAACCCCACCCCACTGTAAACTCTCACATGGTAAGTTGGTCTCATTTTCAAAAATGATATGTGCTCCGAAATATTTGAGGTTTGGGTCCCAGTATCAGAAAACGATATCTGCTCCAGAATTTATATTTATTGGATATGCACTAACTGGAAGAATCAAGGGGAGGAGGAGTAGGAGTAGAAGGAGGATTCTGTGGATGAGTAGCTTAAGGAGTGGGATTTCTGAAAGTGGAATTGATCTCGGGGAGAATGAATTACTTCATAGAAAATGGGACAGAGAGTTGTGGCACTCCATGGTCGCTAACATCTCAGGATATGGCACGTAGAGAAAGAGAGATTAATTACAGATTTTGCTTTCTTTTCCTGTTTAGGAGTATGCAGAGAACCTGGTAGACAGTGGAGTACATGGTGCCCTCATGGTCCTAGAACCTTCCTTTGATTCCGACGCCATGGCCAATGCACTAGGAATCCCATCAAGCAAGAACATCATCAGAAGACATCTCACAACAGAACTCAATGCATTGGTCTTACCAGCTAGGTCAGTCTTAGACCCTTGTACACATATGATACCATCAAGAGTCTTTTTTTTTTAAACTCCAAAAAAAAATTGCCGTACAGCGGGACTGCACTACTTGTAGCTACTTGTGCCCTCTAAATAGCAAACAATGCCTAATCGGTGACCATTGGTCCCCCATGATCCTTTTTTTCTTAATTTTAATTGAGAGCTGAGTTGATGAGATAACCACCTGTCAGTAACCACACTGGGTGGTCTAATCCCTCCTGTAAACTACAGTACAGTCGGCCTTTGAAGCCTATCTGCACTAGTTTGGCCAAGAGGGATAAGACCTCTCTGCGTGGTCACTGGCAGGTGGTTATGTTATCGAATCAGCTCTCAATTAATATAAGAAAAAGGGGACCATGGGGGATCAACAGGTATACCGCTAAGGCATTGCTGACTATAAAGAGGGCGCGAGTAGCTACAAGTAGTGCAGTCCCGCTTAAAACTGTCTACAGAAACCCACCCCAGTAAACTGCCTAAAAATCTGTTCTTACCCTTGTGAGGAAAGAGGAATTACTTTACGGGGAAATGAATGGCAAGTTGGGTGGAAAATAGGGGCTCGACTTAATCAAGGCCCCCTCTAACTACTTCCTTATCTATGTGTTAGAAGATACAGAACCTAGAAGTGCATTACTATTCCTTCACTTCTTTTTTGCTGCGGTGTTTTACAGAGGCGGTTTACCATATCGTATGTGAAAGCAGCTTCATGCATGCTGGACATGTCTTGTGCTGTGTTAAAACTGGCTGGTGTGGATTAGGCTTTAAAGGAATGCTCCGTGATTGGTCTCTGTAACAATCAATGTGTGGATCTTTTCATGGTGTTATGGCTGCCAAATTGCAGTGTGCTGTAACTGCAAAACAAGACTGTGTGACAGAAAAAATGAATGAAGAGTTACTGAGTCATTAGTGATTGACACTCTTCAATGTTCAGGAATGGATTTATTTCTGGCTGATTGGAAGATGGATATTTCATTTATTGAATAATTTCTAATACAAACAGGAAAAATTGTGAATTGAATCGGTGTAACTTTAGGTAGACATCAGTGATTCAATTCCAGTAACAATTAGAAAAAAGAAAGTTCAGTTAATGAACACAATATGGGTGTAAATACCTAAGATATCTACCTCTCGCATTTCTTTGTTTGATAACATTTTGAGAGTGTATCCCCAAATCTCTTAATCGACCATGACTACTGAGACGTACTGCATGTGCTTTGTGTGATCCATTGAAATATTTGTTGTGACGTCTTTCCTTCCCTGACTAACATACAGAGCTGCCTTACAGCCAGTCAATGGTACAATGGATGCGAGACACAGACGAGCCAGCGCTGGGGCTCTGGGCGGAGGAGGAGGAGGATTCCAAAGGTCGTATAATAGTAACGGAGAGAGCAGGAGTAAACCCACATTCAGGGTGAGTGAGGGATTGTCCAAGGGCTGTACCAGCTCAGGGAGGATATATTAAAGGTTTAGGTAGAATAGGATTTTAAATTCTTCATTTATTTGTGTTCCTGTAACCTTTAACCTGAATTGAATTGAATCAAATTAAATTTAGCTCCCAAAGAATGATTTTCAACATGTCTGTGTGATTCATAGGGAACAAATCATGTAACATCAAATGAAAAAAAAATCTTGTATATCATTAATGAGAACTTGAAGCATTACAGTATAGCATTTTATTTTTTTATTTAAAAAAAATTGGTGTTATATCTTGGAGATTGTAAGGGGCATGGTCTAAGACAACTTAATAAGGAAAATAGGAAAATTGCATCAAGAATCTGAAGTTTAAGAAGTGAAGGATTATATTGATGTAACATCTTGTGACAAACTTCTGTTTTAAATCCTTGACCTTATTAAACCTTGTGTGTAAGCATGTGTTAGTTTGTTTGTTTGTGCTGTGTTGGAATGATTGTTGCGTTAACCCTATTTAGCCCGGGGGGGGGGGGGGGGCTTGAGAAGCCCCCCCCTCTACATTTTTCGCGATCATTTTTTAACGCAAGAAAATCTTGCACTGAAATTTTGTGACTTTTTTCTTTCGAGTCTTGCGCAACTTTTGAAAGAAATTTTTTCGAAAATCGGACCTACCATTACAAAGTCACATGTCCTTTTGTCTTCGCATGTCAGCCCGAAAATCGCTCATTTTTGTGATTTGTGTACAAAACATATGGAAATCTCATTTTTCAAATAAAGAGGTAAAACATTGGTTATTTGGTCTTGTTTAGATTTTAGGTGTTTATTTTGGGGTCAAAATAGTTGAATTATAGTTGGAAATGAAATAAAACAACAAAAACAATAAAATACGTAAGTTAAAAAAACAAAGAAATACATAAGAAATTATCAAAACAATAGATAACATAAGGAATAACCCTGGTTTTTCAAATTTTTGTGTTGTATTATTATTCCAAATGGTCTAACAAATATATGTAGTGAGAAAGAATGCTTAAATATGAATAATGTCTGATTTATGGGCAAAAATGTGAATTTAATGACCTTATTTGCATAAATTACCATAAATATGCAAATGAGTGAATTTTTCAAAAAAATTGAAATTACCATAGTATTCTATACACTTCACTTGACATGTATGCAAATTTTCGCGGCGATCGGGCGTTTCACGGCCGAGATCATAGGGGGGGGGGGGGCCTTAGAAGCCCCCCCGGGCTATGCAGTTTCAAAATAGCCCGGGCTAAATAGGGTTAATTTGATGACATGATTTTGTGTTTTGATAATATTATTAATGACCCCAAACACAGAAGGGACACCTTGTTTGTTTAGTTACAAGTATAAATTTCTTGTTATTTCTTACAGTCTTTAATGTCCCAATTCTTGATAGTCACAAGTTTCCCTTATTTTCAAACTCTTTAACATATTTCCTTTCTCCTTTTCTTATCAGGGCTCACTTGGACGAGCTCTCGGACGGAAGCTTCGTCAGGATATGAACACTTACGGCTCTACTTTTGGTGCCATGCCAGAGCAAATCCGCTCAAAGTCACGAAGCCAGGAATTCACCCAAGAGAGCACCATAGTATAGGGCTCCCTCTTGTGACTCGCCAAGTGGTATTTTGCAAAGACTATACCAATGCTGACCTATAGACCTATTTTGCCTTTCGTGTAGACATTAGGAGTGACTCCAGATTGTGCTATACTTTTGTGCGGAGGTGAACAAACTATTGACAAAGCCAGGAGGAATTTAGAAACACTTGCCAGAATGGAAGAAGATGACTGCATTTTTGTATCAGGAGAGAAAGATGGGAGGAGCAGGGACGGTAGTGCTGATTTATGGAAGAGAGCGGAGCAGAAATGGAAACAATATTCAAAATTGCCAATTTGAAAATTGCATTGATAGAGATGTGACGGACATAACAGTGGTATGAAGATGCTGAAAAGAAAGGGAAATGGAGCACTAACTGATTATATGAATTTGAAATACATGTAATCGGAATGGATCTGAAGCCATCAAAAGAATTTCACCGTTTTGAGAGAAGCAAGAAGGAGGAAAAGGCATTCTGCAAACCATTAAGTGTTGAAAGCTCTTATCCAATTTGATGATCATGGAGACTATACACAAACTAAAAGAGCTCTGGTGATGTTGAATGATAATCTGTCTTCAGTTTTGCATTTGTAATGCAACCTACATGTGTATGAATTACATTGATAAGTCTAGGAATGGAATGATCATGGCACAAACTATCATCTGGACGTGTAGCCTGGACTTAAAGCCGACATGAACATGTCTGTGCTCCCACCCAAAGAAACTTAGATACATGTTAGTTATCTCAGGATGTATTCATAGTCTTCATCTCCAGGTGTTTCATTAGACAAACTGTCTAATTTGAATACTACTTTCATCTCTTAGACTTGCGTTCCAGATACTTAATTCATCTGTACATACAGAGATAACCATCTATGCAGTTTATTGTTGAGAGTTGTTATGTGTGAATAATAATTTGCAGAGTATTATATTTGTTGGATGAGTGAGTTTATATTTTGACTGCCAAAAATAAAATGGAGTGTGATGAGTGAGGTGTAAGCTGGAATTTAACCTGGTGCCACAAATATTTTGGATATATTAAACCCATCACCTGTGGGAACCGGGAGATCCTGTATTTAATCTAATGGACTGGGAGAATTTGGTAGCCGATGGCTTAAGAAATGGAGACCCATTGAGATGTATATTATTTTTTGAAAATACATTGGGGGGTAAAGATTGGTTCAAGCATCTAGAAGGTATGAGATTAAAGAAAATGTATTGGTTAATGTTAATTCATTTGAAAATAAATTTCTAAATTTAAAGTAGAATTAATATTGATGCTGAGATAGAATTATTTTGATTTTAAAGTTCTTCTCTGAACTATGAAATATGCTATTATTTGCATTTTCTTTCCTTGAATCTTGAACCTTGAATTTCTAACTATTAAAGTCAGCAATCAAAAACTTGTGGCACTCGCTTAACATTTTACAAGTTACTTACCCTCATGTCTAGCTTAAAAATGTTCAATTTCTTGACAACCATCCAAATATTTGTCAATATACAGTGAGTGCTGAACCTGCTAGTTGTGTGTATATATTTTGTTACATTTCAGCATTGCTAGATTTAATGTGAATTTGATGCATTTTGAGTTATGTTTATGTGCAATTTATGTCTTAAGTTTGACATTGTGATATCGAAATATTATTGTAATCAACACCTTTGTTTTGTTTTTTTACACCCTGTTATGAATCATGATTTATGTTGCGAGGGGAGGTACTTTATTTAATATTGAAAATTTCATACGCCAAGGGAAAAAAAAAGACACACTTACAGACACATGCATTTGTATTGAATGAAGAGAACTCTTCAAGTAGCATTAGTCAAAGGAATTTTTTTTTGTCACCCCTTTTTTTACCTCTTCAAAGAGATTCATGCACATGTTTTTGCACAATATTTTTTAATTTTTGGTTTATGTGACGCTGCTGAAATTTCAGCTGTATTATCCAAGCACTCGTTTCGTTTTCTTGACAAAAGATTATTTCATTCTTATGAAATTGATTTTCTACACTCCCATGTAGACTGAGGAATAATCCGAGATTGAGTTTGTGTAGCAATAAATGTAGCACGCAAGGGTTAGCCAAAAATAAGCCAGACGTTTTTAGTAAAAATACATCCTTAGATGGATATTTCATAAGAGTCCAATATTTTCGGGGGAGGGAGAGATAGAGAGAGATCACTGAGTTCTATAATGCATCTCCCTCAATTGGTCTTTCATTTGTCATGTTAACATTCAATTTCATTCTTTTTCTTTTCCAAAGAGAGCATTATTTTGTTTCATTGTATCCTTCCCTTCTTTCATTTAATGGCTTTCATACAATTTGTTTTGGTTTTTGCCTATTGTGTTGAAAATGTTTTGTCTTAGGGGGTACATCTTTTTTAATTAATGGGACTTTATATGTTTACACCCCTAAAGAGCAAATGGATTCGGGTTATTTTCAAAAGTGCACTAACTTTGGTGTATGCTGTCCTGATGTACAAATCATGCATTATCATGATTTTCGACAGCTGCGGACAGCAAGTGTTTAATTATTTTGGGGTGTATGTTTGTAAATTGGCAATATTTTCTTTTCTTCTCTGTGTAAAAAACGATTGTGAGTGCATGAATTGAATTTTGAAAAGTAGTTCATCATTCTTATAGATTATTAATCAGGACTGAAGTTTCATTGGATTTCCTCTTCTCATTTGAAACAGATCAAGCTTTATGAAATGTATTTGTATATTTTGCACTTTGGAAAGTTTTCTTTTAGAGTAGAGTTATAGTTTGGTTTTCATTTTTCATCATCTCATTTTTATCCCACCTTTACACTGGAAAATTTAAGTCAAGCAAAATATGTTGGGCCATTTTCTTTCCCCTATTTTGTATAGTAATATTTTTTCCCCTTTGTTATTTCTATCCTAGTTACATGTATGCACATCTTTTCAGAGTACAGCATTCTGAAAATTATGCTACCCCTCAGTCCTTTGATTTAAAAAAAATTCAAACCTTGGGGGGGGGCTGCATATTTCTACATTTTGTCAATTTAGTCAGCCCCTTTAATCTGGTAATTTCCTGACTGGCTCTTAATAACTCTGTCATGTTTATGCATTTTTATCTAAGTTTGCTCCTTCCTCTTTGCCACCTGACTTCTCTCCTTTTTACTTTGAATGTTAGATATAAATTAATTCCACCTCCAATTTCTGCTTAGAACCAGAGAGGCCATTGAAACATACACTCTTATACACCCTTCTGGCTCTACAGCAGAACATATATATGATTGATTGAATGTTAAACCAAAAACTGGCGAATTACAGCTCTGAAATGTTGCCAATCACAGAATTACATGATGGGTCTTTGCTGTTATAATGATTCATGAAGTTTTGTTATGCAACACTTTCTGGTTTTACATGTTTCTAATTATTTATTGATAATCCAAGCAGCAGATACTGCCTTATGAAAATGAAATACTAATAATTGAATTTTTTAGAGAGAGTATGAGTGATGAATGAATTCTAGATTTAATTGAATGCAGAGAAATTAAAGAGATGTATTTTGAAACAACTATGATGTGGGTGATCATGGTTTGTGATTTATATAAAGATCTATAAATATATATATATATTAATAAAACATGAATTCAGCATTTGATATATGAATTTACAGATGTCCAGTGTGATTATTTTAGTTTGAATTTTTACTGAAGGCAATTACAAACATTAACATGTCTTTATTAGTTGTGTGTTTATTATAAGTTTTGGTAAATAATTGTTAAGTCAGAATATGGTGCGCTTAGAGACACCAGTATTAAGCGCCTTATAAATATTGTTTATTATTATTTATTTATTATTAGTAATATGAGTACCTTGTTGTTGTGTTAATGCAACATGCGATATGTTCTCCCTAGGCGAATTCAATTTACATAGTGTGGAAAAGGAAAGAAAGCAGCATTGTAGACAAGTGAGATTGCTTAAAGAGAGGGGAAGGAAGGAGGGGGAGGGCAAAAGAAAGAAGAAAGAAAGATTATGAATGAGAGAGACAGATGGAAGAGAGGGGAGGATGAGGGAGAAAGAAATGAGAGAAGAAAGATTGTGATTGAGACAGAGAGATGGAATGGGAGGGAGAAAGAGAGAGAGGGGGGGGGGGGGCTGGGAAACTAAAAGAAGTGGGAGGAGAAGATCTTTACAATGAGATTTACAAAAGGAGAGACAGAGAGAGAAACAAGTTTTTTTTTAAATCCTGGTAAAATATGGGAGTGAGAAAGGGAAGGAGAACTTAGTAGATAAAGTGTGATAGAAAGCAGGATAAGAGAAGGCATAAAGTCCCCATGACTCTTCTTTCCTTCCTTTTTCTCTATCCTTCTGCGTCTCCTTCTCTCATGCCCACCATTCCTCTCTTTATCTTCTCACCATTCATTCCTCTTTCTCTATCTACCTCTCTATATCTCTTTCTGTCTACTTTTCCCTATCACTTTATCTGTCTACCTCTCTATCCCTTTCTCTTTCTATCTCTTTCTCTTTCTACCTTTCTCTACCTCTTTCTAACTCTCCCTTTCTCTTTCTCTTTCTACCTCTCTCTGTCTTTCTCTCTTCCCTCTATCTCTTTCTCTCTTCCCTCTGTCTATCTCTTTCTCTGTCTACCTCTCTCTCTGTCTTTCTCTCATCCCTCTTCATCCCTAACCTCTCTCATATCTGCTTTTGTCCCCAATATGTATTGACGATCAGAAATACATGTATACCCCTGTTATAGAAGCTCCAGGCTTTGTTTTATCAACAGTGCTGGGTACTGGGTTTTAGCTTAAGTTTAGGTTTGGGTTGAGGGTTAGGTTTGGTCCTATTTGGTCCAGGGTTTAACTGAATAATAAGATTAATGTAGGATGCTGACCATGGGGCATTTTCAATGGAGCATGTCATAGAACTATCTATCCTCTCCTTCATGCCTCTCTCCCCCTCCCACCACCAGAGAAAACAATACTTTAAAAAATACATGCAACAATAAAGTACACAAACTGTAGCTTTCATATTTCATTCAACTTTTAATTGAATTATTTCTACTCAGTGTAGATTCTCTAGTATTTACAATACAAAATCTTTGACAGGAAAATTTATGACAGAACAAACAAAATTAATGTCCAATAAAAATGAATCTCCCAAGGTGCTGTCTTCTCCATGGCAACGAAAAACAAATAACAGGGAGAAGAGGAAAAGGACGGAAACAGATTGAAGCGCACACATTAGGCAAATGAATACATTGCATGGGAGGGGCAGGAGCTCACAAAATAGTAGATTTAAATCTATTACAAGGGTAAGATTTCTTTAGCTTGTGCCTCAATTATCCAAAATTAATGGCTACATAATCAATGTCTTGTGAATTCATATCAATAAGGTCAAGTTTTCATGACTTTGAATATCAAATACTCATTTGCTTTAGTGATATATATTCTGAGGCCTAACAAATGGCCAATATTAATAATATGTTTGCATTTTTTTGATCGTTTTGATTATCAAACATCTGAAAGAAAGATCAGTTCCACAAGGGATTTCTGCTTTATTAGGGGCTTAAATCTGTGGTTGTATTGGTTGAAATTTAAATCAGCATGATTGCAATTAATTTTGTATCTCTATTTTTGGAGGGAATCAAACTTCTCAATTTGCATGCTAAAATATGTGCTCTTCAAATTGCTATTCATGGCTACAGTGCTGATTTAATGTTATTTATTTTGTCGTAGAATAATACATGTACATCAAAATAATGATGCTGTTTATCTTTTTCCTTAATGGTTGCTGAACATGAATCATTGGTTCATTAACTGTATATTTTACATGCTGTGAACAGACACATCATTTCCAATGAAAAACTACATACAAAAGAAAGTGCCAATCACAACAAGCAAAAGATTCCAGCAACATCTTAAAGACGCTTAAAATCAAACATAAAATGATTTGGTATAGACTTGAATGCAAACGGCCTGACTATACATAATGTAAGACATATTTTAGCATACAACGATGACGACTACGATGTCGACTACGATGACAATGTCACATTCAAAGTTTGCAAGGTGAATGGTGATGATTGTGTGCAAAAGATTTTGGTAGTAGCACGTACGTACATGTATCTCTTGATCATACTAAATAAATCTTTTAAATATATCTCTCTTGCTATTGTTCTTCATACACAGGAATACTGAATGTTTGAATATAATCTGAATAACTACTCTTTCATAAAATTCTCCTTCAAAAAGTATAAATGGTGGGACGCTCTCTGACTCTACGCAGTAGTGTTTAACTGGCATAACAACGGAAATAAAAATGCAAGGCTTTTTTGTGTATTAAAAGAACTCAAATGGTAGTGGACATTGGTACATACCTTATTCTACTCAAAGTTTGTCAAAAGATTTTGGATCAACCAATTTCAATTTTTTTTTTTTTTATGTTTTGCGATTTCTCTGGTGTTTAAAGTAATAAGACATTAACTTCAAAATTCTGATCAAAATATCAAGGCAAGATATTTGAGGTAAAATTTAAAAGAAAGGGGGGGGGGGGTGAAAGCTTTGCTGTCCCCACCTCCGCTAAAACTAAGAAAATATCTAACAAGAAATAGTCTGCATTTTTTCACAAGACTACTCAATCCTTTTCATATACTACTGGCCCAAAAAAAATTTGAGAAGGAGTATGTGTATAAAAATTGATGGCAGCAGTAGTATTCTGTAGGCCAGCCTGCATCTAAAACCGCAGAACTCCAGAGTCGATTAGATTACATCGGCCACCATCATAAAGCACAACCGATAATCTTGATTTTTATCTTGTCCAATGATTACCGAAAACTGTTGAGCTGCCCCAAGGAGATCTCAGTTTATTCGCCATATATAGCTACAGCTTACAGTAGTTACTATTTGATCTAATCTGGTAACAAAAATAACATTCATACAATTGATCTCTACAAATAAATTAAAGTAAGGAAAGAAATTGTCATCTACTTTTCCATCTACTTCATTCTTAAAAAAACAAATATCTTTTAAATGTAGATACCATTTAAATTCTCAATAAATATATTTCCATAATATTTTTGACATATATCTGTTTTCCTGAAGACAATGATACAAAAAAAAGATGTTTACTATTAAAAATAGTGACATAAACTATGATGATTTCCATATGGATGAATATACAACTCTATATTTCCATTTATTCTAGCAGAATTCTAATGATAGTCTTCCATGCATTTTATATACAAATGTGACTTTAACTTGTCAAGTAAAAGTCACAAAATTGAGAAAAGAATGTAGACAGGGTATGGTGAACTTTGGCCTCACTCACAATGTACATGTATAGATAACATCACTATTGAGAACATGATTACATGTAATAGACTGGATTACTAATATATATTGAATGAATGTGGTGGTGGTTATTTTACCTGACTGCTAAGAAAGCATAAATGCTTGTTAGTAAGCAACCAGAGGACCAACGGCTTTAGGTCCTCTCTGAGGGACCTGGTAATGAGGATTAATGTCTTACCAAAGGGCACTAGCGCATTGACTTGGTTTCGAGCCTGGGTCACCGGATTACGAGACCACTGCTCTACCGACTGAGCTATCGCGCCTCCTCCATATTCAAACTTATGGATTTTTCTTTACTTGGGACCTATAGTGACAAGTTACTCTATTAATAATAATATTATTATCATTACTCTATTAAACTGTTATTAATGAATGAGAACAACAATACTTGGAATCCAGTGTGCATATATTGCTTGTTGTTATGTTGGGTAAGCCTCAGGCAAGCTTTCAATATGCATGAAACTTGAGAATGTTAGTAAACCAGCCTATTGGAGAGAAATGAATCAATGCTATATATAGATATAAATGTGACACTTGATAATTCTTTAGCCATGAATACACATGATGATATTTGTGACTTTCAAATAATCAGAATCTTGGACCATTCTTGACTTCTCTTGATGATCAACACCAATACTTGCCTCAATTTGAAGCTACAAATTCAAAGCAAATTGCTACTAACTTTTTAGCGCCACTTTTTTCAGAAATTAAAGATAATGGTGAGTTCTGGTCATCCGATTGCACACAAAAAAGGTGTGGAATGGATCAGAAAAAGTTGATCATGTAGCATGTACAAATGTAAGTATTGGTGGGTACTGCAAAGTTCTGGAGTCATCAAAATCATAATAAATTTGGCCCAGTCTTGGTAAAGTAACAAGCACTGTACACAGAAAGATGTATATTGGACTACGGTACACAAATGGTGTCGGGCTACCTTGATTTCCTAATCTTTCTATGCTCATTACTCAGCCAGTATACATTTTCTACCCAAATTGTTTGGCAAATGACATTTATTTATAATCTTGAACATTCAGTGTAATTTTCGTTTGATTCTGTGAGAATTTTTTTTTTTTTTTTTACCAGAACTCACCTTTATCTTTAATATCACATGTAGCGATGTATGATTAGTACTCATCTGATCTACAGATGTTACTTGACAATTCACTACTAGCTAATGAGGAAATGGTTAATAATCTTCACACACAATTAAGAACTTGAAAACATGGAATAAAAAGTGAATACTTCACAGCTCTTATTTACAACCATTACAACAGCCAACATGTGCACATGTTGCATACATAATATGATCATGAACTCAAAAGGCTTTGACAAAAATGTCAAGTCTTGAGCATATACACGTAAATGAAATGTAAAGCAAGACCTATAAACAAAACTATATCATCCTTTTTCGTCTAAAAAGATTTAAAACATGGCATGAATAAAGCTTTGTATTAAAATAAATAACTATTCACTTAAAATGTCATCAATGTATTAAAAAGGGCAGATGATTTCAAGCATTATGCACCTATGTTTTACTATTTCAGAGGATAAACGCCATTCAAAATTCTGAATAAGAAAAAAGTGATTGAATTTATTGTTTGCAAGGAATCTAATATAGTAGAGATATTTATGAATTTCTAATGTTAATTCAGCAATTCAAAGCTTTGAAATACAAGTGAAAATGTTTTAAAAATGCAAATATTTTGTTTGTATAGATACTGAGCTACCATAACAATAGACAATTGTGTGTATATGTTGGTTGCTGTATCCCCCAATTTATTTAAATGAAATTTGTGGTTTGGATAATAAAGTAAAAGCCTTTAAAGAACATTGAATTTATGTGTTTGTAGGCCTTAGCAGAGAAAGTGTGCACAATTTGGTAAAACATTTAATCTCTCAACACACTAATTGAGTTCTGTTAAATGCAAATTTTGGCAATGTTATCAATTAAGTACAGTTTGTGACAAATTTCATAAAGCTTTCACAAGTTCTGAAAGTATGGCGGAATGATTCTGTTCGACACTGAGCGAGGGTAGTGACAGCATGCGATTGTTGTCTCCACGGATTGTCACGATGGCTAATTGTGATGACGGGCCGCTGCTCTGCCGACTCGACTCTAAGGATAACATCGGGAGGAGGCCCTCTGCAACACTGTCGATCATGTATGGGTCGTCGCCGGTCAGGTAGGGGTGATGGAGTGTGGTGGCAGGGTTGCTTGCATTGTTGCCGCTGGTTGTGGTGGTGTTGTTGTTGTTGTTGTTAGAGACGTTGGCTGCCGTTTGGGCTGCTGCTACTGCTAGCACGGCTGCTTGAGTGTTATACTCTCGCTTCGGCCTGAAAGGGAAACAACAAATAAGACAGAATTAAATACATGTGCAGTTTTTTTGTTTTTAATGCTTAATAATACAATGCTTACTACAGGGGGTGCTTATCTATTTTCAGTATTTTTTCAATGTAAATGTTTGTAATTTGATATTTCGAAATTGAAAGAATGTATTAATCATTAATCCATAAATCCGTATATTTATAACACTGTAAAAGCAGAAACTTTCACACCAAATAACTTTTGTGAATTTCTGTAGCAATCTTGATTTCATGGGAGGAAACATATGAATAAATAATTTCAAAATACACTTGGCAATATTTGGAAGTTTCTTGCCAAAAAGAAAAATTTTTGTTAACACTTCGGTAAATAAAGTTTCAAACCCCAGAGTTTCTGGTTGGACAGTGTTAAAAAATAAGATGTACATACCTTCCTCTCCTAACAATCTTCTTTTTGCCGTCTCCATCGAACCCTTCAAAGAGCTTCGCAAGCAGCTCTGAGTTAGCTGCAGATACTCTCACTATCCTTGGTGGGGGTCTCGGCTGTTTCTTCTTGGTCTCTGGAGGGAGCTGTTTACTGGACTCCAGCCCTGCACCCTCCTTGAGGCCGTCGCGCACCTTCTCTTTCTCCCGCGGACTCTCCTTCTCCCGGCCAATGTCTCGGTCGCGAGGAGATAGGTCCTTTTCTCGAGGGGAATAGTCTCGATCTCTAGGGGAGACCTCCCTCTCACGCGATAAGTCTCTTTCTTTGTCTTTCTCTAGTTTGATGACTAAAGAGTCTCTGTCCACGAGGGTGTCCTTCCTCTCCTTTAACCTGACATCAGGTTGATCCCCGTCTCTGCTCTCCACGTTCTCACCATCTGAGGGCGGTGTCACCGGTCGGATATCTGAAAGAACAAAAAAAGAGAAAGCAATATATTAATCCATCTTTTGAAGTAAAGAATTTACAAGACCTTGCGACCGATGAATACATGGCAGACATAAGGATTAATCAGGCTACACATAGAGCTACCTAAACTAAGTAGAAGCAATAATCCTAAAATTGCTTCAGGGGTATTCTGACAAAAATCTTCCAAAAAAAAATCAAGTCACCAACTCTCCAATTATTCACTAAACCTTTCAACCTCCCATAACTTTAAATCAGAGTGAGCTTTTGCATTGATACATATAAACAATTTTTTTTAAAGAATGTGTAAATTGGTGTGCCAACTTTTACACAATTCTAGAGGTCTAATCTCCCTTTGGTCACCTTGGGGAGTCAGATTTCAAGCTTTATAAAACTTCTTTTTTCTTAAGTAACATTATTTGCAACAGGGCATTCTCCCCTTTTAATTCTTCAATGGGTTTATAGGAACGTCCTATTGTGATTAGATATGAGATATATATCATTTTATAGCTGAGAATTTACTCTTTCAGAATCAGACTTAAACCATAAAAAGTCATTTCTGGTTAATGTTCATGGTTTTGTGGTACAGGGTCACATGCAAATCAATGCACTAAAATACCCATACCACTCATTTTTTACTCGTACAATGTTGCATACATTAAAAAAAAGCATATGTCATTACCGAGAAAATTGCATGCGCATACATATATTTATAGGTGATAAACAGATTTTTGTTTACAAAAGAGAACTCTGATTATCCACAGAAAAGTTGCAATATCCTGAGGTGTGGTCAGTATATGCAGAGTATGGTTTCATCTTTCCACGGCTTCAAAGTACTCGCTCTTTGCTCCCATTTATTTATTCTATAACTAGAATAAATTGCTAATTTTTATGTGGAAATGCAATATATTGTAAACATGATCACTCTCTGGCTATTCTTAAAATACCATGAATATTTCGCCGCCCAAATTAAAAAGATATACCGGTACATTTGTAGATGAAGAGTGTACACATATTATATTATTACTATTTTATTTCACTGGCATAGTTTGCGTGCATACATATCCTTGAGAGTACAGTACACATGTATGTGCATATATGTAGAGGTTCATTCAAAGCTTTTTCACATTAATGGTCTTTTTGAAGAAATGTGACAATGTTGTACTATGATGAAAAATGAGAAAATCAAAGATACGAGAGAGAGAGAGAGAGAATGGGTAACAATTTCCCCCGAGACCAAGCATAAGCCTTTGATCGACGCCATGCTGAAATATTTTTGGCATTTAATTCTCCTGAGTCCAGGAGCAGGAAACTATAAACGATCACTGATATTGGAAGTGAAGTGGAAATCTATACCTCATCAATCAGAGGTTCTATCGATTAGAGTTTGCCCTACTAGGTACGGCTGCATGTGTGCTGAGGAGGAAGTGTACATCATAATAAAAACACGACACAAACAATCCACGGTAGCCATGACGACGGGAATAGCCACATACTCGAGTGCGTCAAATTGATGGTTTGGCATTGTGCACGGCTGAATCGACTGATTGTAAATGCACTTGTACGGTACCTACAGAGCGCATAATAGGCTGTGATGAAAGACCGGTATCGTGTAGCAAGTTTCACTGCCTGAAGGCATATTGATGCAGTTCAACTGGCTTTCTCATCCTCCTCCCCCTTCTCCTCCATCGTGTACTTCTACTTCTTCTCCACCTCATATGTGTATTTTATGTTGCTTCTTCTTCTTTTCTTTCTTCCCCTCCTCCTTCATCTTGTTCTTCTCCTCCTCCTTGTATTTCTTCTCTTCTTCATCATCTTCCTTCTTTTTCTTCTTCTTCTTTTCCTCCTTCTTCTAATCATCCTTCTTCTTCTCCATCTTGTTCTTCTCCTCCTTCTTCTTCTCCTCTTTTTCCTTCTTCTTCTTCTTCTTCTTTTCCTTTTCCTCCTCCACCTTCAAATTATACTTTTACATACATGTAAGAAATTTTAGTACTATTTTTTTTTTAACTCTGAAGATATACAGTATTATGTACATATTATTTTCATAAATGATCCCATGCTATAATTTCAAGTTGACCTGAAATTGTATGATTTCTCATCAGTTTATGTATTCTCTGTTGGAGGGATCATTTTCAACTTGCTATTTGGTATTTTTCAAAATCCTGGTAGTAGTACTGCTATAGTGTTACTTTTTAAAATGATTTGATGATATTCGAGAAGAAAAATAAAATGATCTCATCTGGGCCCCATTTCACAAAACTTGTCATCAGTGACAAATGACATTTGTTGTTATAACCTACTGAAATCCTTGCTTCTGACTGGTTATCAGCAGATTTGTCACTGATATTTGTCATTTGTCATTGAAAAAAAGCTTTGTGAAACACTCTCCTGGTTAATAAAATTATTTTGATTTCTGGCATATATATAGGGTCTAATTGTAAAGACTATACATAACCAGTACAAGTACACATACACATAGCAATCAATTCATTGGTAGATGGGAGACACAGTCACAGAACATCATCACGTAAGAGGCTCCTCTTTGAGATAATGAGCACAAAATTACCCAGCTTTCTTCCAATTTATCTGCAATACAGATGCGCATCGAAGGGAGAATTGATGGCTGAGATTTAAGGTCTGGGGTCTTGGGATGAATGTTAATGATGACGATGGGGAAGAAGATGATGATGATGATGAAAATGAGGATGGGGAGGAGGAGGAGGAGGAGAAGAAAGATGGTTGAGAATGAAGCACGATGATGGTGATGGTGATGATGATGAAAGGGGATTATGAAGATGGTGAGGAGGAGGAGGAGGAGGAGGGGCAGGAGGAGCATTAGCACGAGTGGGGTCAGGGCTCAGGAGGGGAGCGGGGATGGTAATAATGATGAGGAAGAGGATGATGGAGATCAGTGATGATGATGATGATGATGATTACCAGTGAAACAAAATTGTACAAGGTTTATAGTGAGCAAGTTAGTCCAATAATGCACCAGAATGTACATTGTAGCTCTTGTGATTTCTACAAGAACTCTTTGTTATTCTCTTTGTTATAACAAAGCAAAAAAAAAGCTGCTGTATAAATCTTGATAAAGAAAATTAAGATTTTTTTTTTAATGAGGATGATGGTGACAATGACAATGATGAAGTTAATGGTAATGATGAGGTTGATGTTGAAGATGAATGTCCTTTAATAATGGAGAGATTGTAAATAAGTGATTATAATACATACATGTACATGAACATGTACATGTAGGCCTATGTACATGTATGCACAATTACAATGATAGAATTGTAAAATAAAATTGTATGAGCAATAAACGACCGAGGCTTAAAAGGTTCTATGATGAATGAGATGAGGAGTTTAGATATCGCCATGGCAACTGGAAAGGATGCGGTGGCTGGCGGTGGTAGGTAAGGATGATGGAGATGGTGGTGATGCTTATGGGGGGTACATTGTACAGTATATATCACTAATATCGGAGAGCATCTGGGAATGCATTGATGGGACAGAAGAATCGATGAGTGATTTGCATTTTGAGGTGAAATAAATGATGTGGGATTGTGTAATGATGATTATGAAGATGATAATGAGATAAAGAAGAAGATGTGAGATTATAAAGGTGGTATATACATTGTATGATGTAATGGTGAATACGTTGAGGGTAGTAATGGTCATTGGAATTAGGAACAGTGTTTTACTTTTGTTCTAAATCATACATTTATCTTTTCTTTCATCATTGACCCCCCCCCCCCCCCTTCTCTGTCTCTCTCTCTCTCATCCCCCCCCCCCATTTCTATATTTACATGTACAGTGTACGTGTATCTGTCCCTCTGTTTTTGCTCTATAGAGTTGTCTTACAGTTGATAATATGAAGATTGAGATTTTTTTTTTATTGCGGTTTAAATAAGCTTTCATAATAACAAGAGAAGGTACATGTAGTTTCACAGGAATTCTGTGAATTTTTCCCCTTCCATATGATCTTGCTTCCCATCAGCTTTGATCTGGACTAAAAACATGCATTTTCATGTCACAACTACTTTGATCTATAATCATCATTTCATTAAAAGAGATGAAATATTTTATGGAAGCAAAGTATACTGCTAACATTCCCCTCGTTTTCATGGCGCTGCTCTGGGAGAAATATCTGCTCGATTCATAATCATGCGACTTCAGGATGTACAAATGCAGTGATTGTAAAGAATCCATGTAAACCAATGAATGCAAAGAAACGTGAAAGGAATACAGTATTCTTCAATGTGTTGTGAACTGGTGATGGGTGTGATAATAGATTCTAAGATTGTGTGACACCATTTAAGAAATACAAATCAGCTGAACTATCAATTCAATCAATAGCAGAATAAAAGCTGGGACCCCTGGACAGCTAGCAGTTTCAAATTATTTATGTGCATTATCAAAATGGATTGAGAGTTCCACTAAACATGACACAGATGTGCAGTGTGTATTTTATTGTTTATATGGCTACAGTATGAGATCTAAAGGCTTTTAATGGCTTATAATGAAGTAATATAAATAAATAAATGCCAAATTCTGAAAGGGAGGGGGGCAAAACCACAAAAAGAAAAAGAAAAGAATGATGAAGGAAAAAAGGGTGAGGCCATTTGCCCCACGGGGTGGTATTCTGAAGACCATTTTGTTGGTAGTTTAGGGTTTTCAGTTAATAAATAGTTAATAAAGAGCAGCTTGGACAAGTACATGTCGGTGATTGCATAATGTGGATACTTCACAAAGATGTCTGTGCGAACACCAATGAGATGTGATTAAATGCAGCATGTAATTGAAATTTTGTATGACATTGACAATTACACAGATAAAATCGTCTGTCCGGAGCAGAAGGGCATTACTCTGTGTTGAAGTGTATGAGTTGATGCTCTTTTGACTCCAGATAAAATGAAAGATAAATGTGTTTATTTCTTATAATGCCGATCAAAATCCCTAAACTGGTTATGTTACTAGTTTTAGTTTATGGTTGCACTCCTATTTGGATCATATTGAATTTCCATCCTTTTATTTCTTTAATAGATACATGTAATATCAATCAAATGGAAAAGGAATATACTAATGTTTTATGATTTTATTAATTAAATATAAACTTCCTTAAAAATATAAATCCAATTTCTTTTAAGAGGGAAATACAACATTATCCTTTTTTTTTGTATTGCCGCGTTAAATTATTTCATTACAAAGTTTAAATTATATTAATTTGGCCTTTAAACTGCCATTTACAATTTCACGGTAATGCTGTTCTTCAAACTGCTCTTTACAATTTAAATGTACATGTGCATGTATAATATTCTATAAGCTACTGAGCATAGCAAATATATGTAGTATGAAACAGTATCCTTGGTTTTCATAAAAAGCCAATCACTCTACGGGACCTTACCTGCTAGGTCTGAGTTGGACTGTTCCATTTTGCACAGGGGAGGAAGAACGGAGTACATGGAGCCGGGAGATGCTGAATTGACGGTGTTAGGCTGCTGCCAAAAGGATTGTGGGAGGGCTCGTAACCTCATCGGAATCGGTTCTGAAACGTTCAAATAAAACAAGAAATAAATGGTATTGGTTTGGGTATTTATTCCATTCTTCATAAAAAAACATATTCAATACATACAGAGTTTAAACAAAAATTTGAAATACATCAATACATGTAGAAGGGTAACATTACGGACAACAAGAATACAATAAAAAGAATACAATAAAAAGAATACAATAAAAAGAATACAATAAAAAGAATACAATAAAAAGAATACAATAAAAAGAATACAATAAAAAGAATACTATAAAAAGAATACAATAAAAAGAATACAATAAAAAGAATACAATAAAAAGAATACAATAAAAAGAATACAATAAATTAAAAAGGAGATAATCTCAGAAAGCAAATTTATGTTGAATGAGGGGTCAACAAAAAAAGAGCATTTAGCCTTGTTAATAAACGTTGACCCCTAAGACTTATAAATGTGATTACTTTTTAAAAACACATTTAAGTATGCGACATATCAGAATTAATTCATATTTGTATGCGTTTGGGACAAATGCAAAAGATCAAAGTACATGTATGTACTAAATGAAGCACAAGTTGTGTTGGAAAGAGAAAATGCTTACTAAATTTTTTTTAAATAATTAAACTATTCTTAAACAAAAAAATTGAGATGATAAATGTATAAAGGAGCTAGATGTTTTCTGTCTTTAATAGCCCGTGGGAAATGGAGAATTCAGTCAACAGATTGAATCTACATTTACAAGACCTATAAATCATCCTCAGTTTAATAATAAATCTATTCAATTCAATTTTTTATTTTTATGAAATAAACCGTGATATATTGATTTAATCAAAATTGATTTTTGCCAATCCTTTTAAAACTGTATAGACCTGATATTCTTTTAACAGATCTTTTTGTTAAATACCCCCAGTATACATGATAATTATTTCTTTAATTGGACTTTGACATGTGATCTAAATATAGCTAGGGCACTCCTATAGCAACATCCAAATACAGATGCATTAGCTATTCATAGTATTACTATCCTGGCTAAAGAGCCATGTATTCTTCTCTGACTGTAATATTGATTTTCTGGCATGCCACAGCGCAGCTCATCCACTTGTTTCACCCTTAGTGATATAACAATGGGTAGCTTTCAGGCGCCTTGAGAAAGTCAACATGGAACAGCATACAAGCTTTTTAGTCAGGTGATATATGAGTACTGCACAGCTGTGGATACTGCGGTGTACAGGAGAAAAATAGAAACACTTGTTACTCAGTGGTACTGAGTCACACTGTATGGACAATGGGCTTGCAGTTTGTTGATATGATAACACAACTTGATGCTATGGTTTTGTTGGTGATGTCTACAAATATTCTTTGCATCTTTATCACATTCATTTAATAACATACATTTATTGGGAGATGAATAACTATGTAGATTTATGGTATGCTTTTATTTGATACATTTATATGGCACTAAAATTAATTAACTCCTTACAAAGATATAAAAACATTGAAGATATGCAGCCATAGATACAAAAGCTATCGTTTCATCTTTCTAACATTCACCTGACAAAGTACATTTGTAGGCATAGACCCATTGTAGATGGGTGGAGAAGAGTGTCCTATTGATTTGATTACTTTTATTTGACATTAATAAAATAATATAACTCTAAACCGATTCATGACATGCAATTAATGCCTATTCTTTTCTCCATCATATTTATATCATAAAAGTGTGAAGGCTAATTTAAGGCAACAAAAAAGAAGAAAGAACAAGAAAAATTGAGAGAAAAGACTACAGACACACAGTATGTACTACTGTATGTACACTGTACAAGCGAAGAATTATGTGCATTATAAGTGAAAGAAAATAGAGGATCACTCTTTCTGTGATGGGCTGCATCTGGTTGCCCCTAGCGATCAGCTATCATGCCATTAAGCATTAGAAGGGATGGGATGAAATTAGGGATAGAGAGAGAGAGAGAGAGAGAGAGAGAGAGAGAGAGATGGAGAGGGAAAGAAAGAGACAGAAAGAGAAAGAGGGAGAGAGAGAGAGAGAGAAAGGGGGGAGTCAGACTACCACTGGAAATCGATAGAAGCATTGTGTGTATGGTCAAGGGCGATCAAATATATCAATATAGCTCATGTACATGTAGATGAAGAGTGAAGGAGGGGAAAAGGAGAGATATGGAGAAAGAGGGAGAGAGAGAGGGAGAAATGAGAGAATGGGGGTAATTACATGTACATAGAGGATACCATATTCATTTATGGGTAAGATACTGAAACTGTGAGACAGGATTAAATGATGAAAGACAGATATACATGGAGTGGGAATAGATAGAGAGAAAAGAAAGAGAAATAAGAAAGAGCGAAGAAAAAAGAGAAATGAAAAGGAAGAGATAAGAAAAAGGAGAGAATGGAGAGAAGAAAGATACAGAGAAGAGAGAGAAAGAAGAGAGAAGAAAGCAACAACAAAAAATAGAAAGAGAGAAAGAGAAAGAGAGAGAGAGAGGTAGAAGAATGAGAGAATAAGACAGCGAGCAATAACATGAAAAAACCATAAGAAAGAGGAAAATTAGCAGAAAGGAAGGAAAGAATTACAGTACAGTGAATAGAACAGAGGCAGTAGAATTCGATCATGACTAATGAATCATACTATGTCAGGGTATCACAAAGAACATACATGTAAATCCAAAGAGAAGTTACAATAGTTTAATAAACAAATATAGGAAGAAATTAACATAAAATAGATTTTCTGAAACCACTCAACAACAAAATATCCCACTATTTCTACATCTACTGAAGATCGTTAGTCTGTGTTTTTTTTTAAATATAGTCAGTTACAAAAAATGTCTTCTTTTCTTCTTAAATTGCAAAAGAGAAAATATAAAATATTATGTCTATTCAATATTTACATGTACAGTACATGTATATCTAACAATGCTATCAAATGGAGGGCAAATAATTCTCACTACTCTCGATTTAAAAATACATATGTTGAAGCCATACAGTATTTCTATTCTTTCTATATTAAAGGTCACCTACATGTATGCAGAACTTTTATTGTACACGAACGTGGCTTTAATAAAATGTTGTGCTTTATAAATGATACTAAGAAAATGATCGTTCATGCTATATTGCATACGTGTATGTGTAGTGGCAATATTAGTTTTGCTACATGTACAGTACATGTATAGCAAAAAACATGTAAATGTATTTGGTAAAGGTAGCAACAATTATAAGTTGTCACAATCATGTATAGCCTACATGTACACTGTAGAGCTCTGTAGTTTTCTAAATGTTTATTTCATGACAAATTTCTAGACCATAATGTTGTGCCATTACAAATCCCACCCTAAACTTTGCAACAAGTCTGGCCAATATTTGTATCTGTTTCCTCTATTAAAAACAGCAAACAAAAATCCAATTATAATCATTCTAGTAGAATATATCCAAAATTCCAAAACAAATTTAACAAGGAAATAAAGACTTAAAGATGAAGTTGAGTTCTGGTCATCGATTGCATTGTGAAAGAAACGGTGTGAAATCGACCAGAAAAGGTTGATCATCTATAAGAATTTGTGTGTATCGCAAGGTTCTGGAATCATCAAAATAATAAGAAATTTGGCAAGGTCTTGGTAAAGTTACAAACACTGTACACAGAAAGATGTATATGGGACTACACAAACACGTGGCGTAAAAAACCTACCCCCCCCCCCCCCGAGTTTTACGAGTTACATGACATATTTAGAATATAAAGGCATTTGAAGAGCCATACTTTTCAGGGAACATGTCTTATCTGATGTTCTTCCACACTTGCATAATAAGAATGATAACGCTCACAACTTATTGTTCACCTCTTCCTAGAACTCAACCTTCTCTTTAAAAACCCCATATATATAAAATATTGAAAGAGTATACTTAAAAGTTTTGACAAATATGTATGCAAAATACATGTACCTTTGTATTCTCAAGTATTCTTAGTCTTGTAAGGGTTAATATATGTAGAGTCTTCAATCCTACATTGCACTTGACATCAGTAGTGAATCATCAACCAGCCAGCCAGCCGTTGGCTCACGTTCTTCTCCCAATCATTCGCTCATTTATTTGCTCGCCACGGATCGGGTTTTCATCAATATGCACCGTGCGTTACAGAGAATATGAATTCTTTTCTTAGGCCTTTTCTTTCATTTCAAGTGATAACCCCGAGGGCAGTATTTTCAATAAGAGAGCTCTCAATATTATATCTAAGTTATAGAATATTTTCTCGTACAGTCTTATTATGAATGATTTGGGTGTGGCTTTAAAAATTAACAGGCTATTCACTCCCTCAAGTTGTTTTCAACTCTTTTGTCTTCCCCATGGCATATGTGGAAGAATTGCATTCAAAATTAAATTGCCTCAAATAAGAAATCTCTTTATAAAGTGGCGGTGTATACAGTGTACATGTAGCTGCAATATTGATCTGAGAAATAGAATAATCCTCCTATTCAACGTACAGTAGCTACACATAAAACAAAATTTTACATTTTACATTTTGTAGGCCTGCATGTATTAGAATTTTGGGCGGATGCCGTCATTTCCTGGATTATCAGTTTCCCTTGATAACAATAAAATAAAATCATAGTCTCATTCTGGTATATTTCTAATAACTTTATAAAAATGAATTGTGTACATGAATGTTTTATGCTAATCATACATGTACATGTAGGCTGTTCAATAGTGATCACTCCTTCACATTCGCAGCACTCAAAGCTTAATAAAACAGACAGGTACACTGTATGCTAGACTGCCAGTTCACCAGAATAAGACTTCATAGACTTTTCCTAAAGCAGAGTGAGCCGAGCATCCCTCATTTACACCCTCAAAAATCTTGATTGAGAGGCCCCGCTCTTCAGGGCATCTTCAAGCCCATGTTTATTTCCCTATCCTCAGTTGGAAATGAGCGCCCAGCCAGCCAGCCAGTCAGGAATTATTCTGACACCGGCGATGACGCCAATTCAATGAAGATTCTCTCTCTCCCTAGATTTGTATGTCCCCAGCAGAAATAGCACAAGCTCAAAGCAGATGATTTTAATCTCTCCTATTGCTGTATTAAAGACTCACTGGGGTGTTGTTTTTTATTCGTCTTCGCACAATCTCCATGGCCTAAATGAGAATGGGTGGCTGGGTGCCTGGATTATTTTTTAATTTCCATAAATCTTTTACAATATCATCGTAAATGAATGACAATTATGGATGATAAGACTCCATCCAGACCTACATGTATTCAATGAAAACTTGATTTTTGAAGGATGCTCCATAATTTCTAACCAAACATAACTTGTAACATTTCTAATTGTATCCAACTGAAGATAATGTAAATCCTATCTTACTAATATTATATTTCTCCAAATTAGTTGGCTTGAATCATGATCCTAAATGAAGTTAGTGTAGAAGGTTGTATGGACATGTAGACGTCTTTCAAAGACAAAGTTAACGGCATTTTATGAAACCCAGGCTTGTCACAGAATTATCACAGGTTTAAATTGAAACAGATGAACTAAAATTCTCCAATCATATTACAGCTGCTGAATAGGAAATCTAATTCAAATTAAACTCTACTTTAAAAATAAAAGAAAAAAGAAATCTTTCTTGTTTCAACTAATGCGTCACCAGTCAGCAGAGATGGCCGGATTCAGCACATGGAATGCATATTAAAATAGACAGTTCATCATTTTCTGAATCAATTTACAGTTTTATACTTTCAAATCAAAGCAAAATTCTGTCCTGTAATTCCCTCGGGGAGGTGGTAGGCACGTGACCAGAATAAATAATGGCACAGGGGTTCTAGGCTGAATGCATAATGAAAAGATCTTTTTACATCCAATAGGATTCTAAATATCGTCTACTAAGCTAGCTAGAAAAGTTTTGACCCTTTGTTAAAGAATAACATGAGTTACAAGAATCAGAGGACTTGACACTAAGAAGGAGATGGTGCACATGGACCTAATGAGTTTAAATCAAAACCTCCTCCCATTTTCTTCCATTCAAAATAATGCTTCTTTTCAAATACAATCAAAGTGTCGTGAGCACCGCCACTTTTGTCAATTTTTTTCAAAACACACAAAATTTATGCTAAAAAATTGAAACAATATAGAGTTAAATAAACAATCCTCAGTTCAATTAACTCCATATTCATTTAAGTTTTATATATATGCAACCGTGCCATTCCATACTCAATCTGTCCCCACTGGATACACTTTTAATTAAATTTTCAGTGGCACACTTCTTTTGAAAAGGGATACCAGCAGCCGGTGAAATCTGTTAATAATTCATCAAACACACTCTCCATATTAATTGTAATTTTCTGCTACTTGTGGCAGGTTATTGAGCATATAGTGATGATACAGAGGTGATGTATTAAAATATATAGGGATTGGTGATTCATCTGGGCGGGGTGGGTGGAGTAAGATACAGTCAATCTATATCATATAGATTTGTCAATTTAGATGGGTGTGGTCAGCTAGTGAGTTGGTTTTTGTTAAATAAAGAAACAGATACAGTGTAATACTTGTACAGAGATATAAAGTACAAAGAAAGAAGGATATTATATAAATGTAGCAGAGAGAGAGAGAGAGAGAATGGTGTGATACTATAAAGAGTGAAGAGAAAGACCAGTAGATAGACAGAAATGTACAGGGATGAATGAAAATCAACAAACAAACAAACAAAAATGAACAAAAGGCATTTTTTAGAGGAAAAAGAGAAGCAACAAAACCTCAGGAAAGCTTAAAATTTAACAAAAAACTGTGACATAGCCTAGAGAGGGAGAGGGAGAGAGAGAGAGAGAGAGAGAAAGAGAGATAAGAAGAATGAAAGAGGAAAGTGTAGAGCAAGAAAGAAAACAAACAGGGGAAATGGAGGGAGAGGTAGCAAGAAAGAGAAAAGGAAAAACAAATTTGGGGTAGTTGGAATAGTATACAGCTGCAGTAAAGTGGCACGTGCATTCGGCACTTCATTCCCTCTCTCCCGTTCTCCCCCTCTCTCTCCTCTCCCGCTCTCCTCTCCCACTCTCCTCTCTCGCTCTCCTCTCCAGCTCTCCTCTCTGAGTAGCGGCATAGATTAGCACTGAGGGGAGACAAGGACTCCTGTTGCTAGGCAACAACCACATCACATGTAAACTCAGGGCAAATTTTTTTCTTCTGTGGCAGTGCCCTAGCTGATGCGTCAATTACGGCACTGCCAGCGAAGAGATTTTAATCTCTCATTCTAACGAGCCACATGACGATTTTTCTAAATTGACAGGGACTTTGATGGTGATGTACATGTACATGTAAACAAAAAGGATGAAAAGCGTTTCTTTTGAGATGGTGTCTTTCTTGGATCTCAGGTTTCATTGAGCCTTCTCAAATCATACATTACCCCGAGATCCATTATGATCTAGATAACAACATCTTGAAAGGAAAGATGACAGTGGGATAGATGGAAGTGAGATACATTCACATTGTGTACATGTAGTTTGAAAAGACAAGGGTAAGAGAAAAGAGAAAACAACATAATGTTTAAAAGAAAGAAATGATTATCAAAGAAATTTCATTAAGAAGAATTGGACTATTAAAAAAAGGTATTAATAGGGGAACGTTTCCAAAATGGAATTTATTTCCAACTCTTAGGCTTTCAAGATAATTAAAGAAAGTCTAAACATTCAAACATGGCCAGATTCAACCTTTTGCCAGGCACCCTATAATAATAATAATAATATGCATACTGATAATAGTAATAATAATAACATTAAAATGTTAAACAATTTTTTTCCAGTAGAGTTAATAACTTAAATAAACAGATGGAATATCAAATTTGTGTTTTGGCAATTTAAATGAGCCTATTGCAAATCTTCACCCCCCCCCCCCCCACCCCCTCCTGCTATAGCTGTACAGGTACAGTAGACATTTATGAATATACATGTACATGTACATGTGTATCCCATCTTCTTATGTAAACAGAGATGCCCTTGGATGGCACTTCTCTAATGGAGTCCTGTGCTATACCCATGCGGCCTGTCCTCATCAGCTCGAGGTTGCCAAAAAACCCACTATTTTCAGACTAGGGATATTCATCAGCGGTTCCATGACATTTGCTCCGGCGACAATTGCTCCGCTGTAAATTTCATACACTAATCGAATGGCTAACTTCAACCCTGGATTCAACACTATACCCTACCCTAAACCTAACCCTAAACCTAACATAAAACCCTATTGAAACCCTAACCCTAACCCTACATCTTAGACGAAATAAAGCCCGGAGCAATTGTCGCAGGAGCAAATGTCGTGTCACCTCATCAGCTCGAGGTTGCCAAAAAACCCACTATTTTCAGACTAGGGATATTATCCCGAAGCTCAAAATTGTGTTTCCACCAGACCTACATTTTGTACCTGTATACGTGTATGATCATCACAAACTAGCTCGGACAGGCGCAAATTAGGCCGCCCTTTCCTGAATAGCGAGATATTTTGGAAACAAGACCAAGATTTCTCAGGATATTTTCTTGGCCAAATATCCCGCTAACTTCAGCTGATGCAGGCTATGCAAATTAACTGGTCAATTTGCGATCGGGATAGTTAAAATAGCGGGTTATTTGGCAAACTCGAGCTGATGAAAACAGGCCTATGGACAGCTACATGTATACTCCTTACTTTCCAAACAGAGAAGCGTGCTCAAGCTGTCTTGCATGTGCTACAGATGGGCGTCTCGTTAAACACACAGTAGTCAGTACAGGCATTTTTTTGAAAAAGCCCTTGCAACCCGAATCAATTCTATATCTGACAATTTTAGGACACAAATTGGGAAGGAATCTGACACATTTTCCCTTCAGGCTTGAATTGTAAATTTAAATCTCTAGTGCTTGGCTAGACCAACATGATGACAGGCAACAGAGAATTTGGCCTGTGATAAAGAAGTATAGTTTACATTTAAAGGTATACGACACGATTGATCAGAGGCACTAGTAAGAGAAAAACAAATAACTTCTGTCGAACGAACCGATTTATAATATAATAGTACACATCAAGGTATGTTGACAACTAGAGAAAGAAAAAAAATAGATGATGTATTGTATGGAAGTAATTATATGGGGGGAAAAGAACCTTCCTTTATCAAATATAGATCTATGCCTTTTGTCAGGCATCTAAACTAAATTTATAAATGCAAAACTAATTGTATATCAAATCTAATTATAAAACCAGACATTTGAAGGGAGAGTCCACCCTGAGGATGGGTTTACTCCGCCTTTACTTGGCCACACACATTCTCAGGGTGGACTTCCCCTTCATTGCTACCGGGGCTAGACTCGACAAGCTTCGCTTTTTCTAGCCCCATCTACATTACTCACCTTTTTATGTTTTAATGTTGATGTTTTTGTTAACTGATGTAGATTTTCATTGTTCGTTTATGCTTACATGTATGTATCTGTTTTCTTTTGCTCTATGTGTCAAATGTGTATAATGTAATCTTTTACCTTGTATATTTTTCTGGTTTTTAATGTGGAAAATAAATGAAATGAAAATATTTTATTGAAAACTATTTATACTGCAATCGCCTTCCATGCTATAAAAAAGCATTTGAACCTTTTCACATTTAGTTTGCTTAGTGCTCACAAGAGGGGAAAAACGAATGTAATTCTGTTACCATAGAAACGATTTACCCGATTAGACATCAGCACT
This sequence comes from Strongylocentrotus droebachiensis, assembly GCA_035222895.1. Taxonomy (NCBI): domain Eukaryota; kingdom Metazoa; phylum Echinodermata; class Echinoidea; order Camarodonta; family Strongylocentrotidae; genus Strongylocentrotus; species Strongylocentrotus droebachiensis. The sequence continues at coordinate 49,439 of JAVYIG010009002.1, forward strand.
TCACAACGTGAAGGCCATGTTTTCTTATTTGTGTAATGGTACACATTATATCAGAAAGGCTATAAATAATGCAATACAAACAATGTTCATAGTCAATATTGTTCTGGAGATGTCAGTATGTGTATCTGAGGTCATCATTTGTATTTTAAATGTGCATGTCTGGATCAGAACTCAAGTGTTTTGTTTTCTAACATTTAAAAACTGCTGTTGATGTACTTCTTGAGAGAGAGAGAGAGAGAGAGAGAGAGAGAAAAGGAGAAGAGAGAGAGAGAGAGAAAAGGAGAAGAGAGAGAGAGAGAGAGAAGGTAGAGAGAGAGAGAGAGAGAAAGAGTGAGAAGGGAGGGGCCTTCAAAAACTATACATTACACATTACAATGAAACAATTTATTCAGACAAAGCTGGTAAAGAAAAAAACCTTGGTACAACGGAAAAAAGAGGTGAAAGAACTACAGTAATACCCAATGTAGATGTAATGCAATCTTATTACTCATTATAATAATGACCCAAATCTAAAATCCTTATTGAATTCTCCGCATGACTTTTCCCCAACAATTGTATCAGAATTCAGAAGTACAACTCAAATTCCATTAGGAGTAAGCAGGTCATTTTGCCAAGCTAATATTGAGTTACTGCCTTATCAAGTTACAAGCAAGAAAGTCTTTTATAAGAATCATATGTGCATGGAAGTCAACAAAACGGAGCTTCTTACTTTTTATGTATCAGTAACAGGAAAACCTACAATGTAACCTTGGTACACAAATTTGCATTCAACATACAGTGTACACGTACATGTATAATGTATACACGTACATGTACATTGTATAATCTGTAATAAGCAGTAGAATTCATTTGAAGGAGGGGGGGGGGGGTCAGATTAACTTGCCCTATGGACAATAGCTACATGTACATATTCCCCATCACATAGTTTCAAGACACAAGTCATTTGGTTCTCTAATCTTTCTCTTTTCAATAAAGGCAACTTATTATTTCCAAGACACTAAATTTCAACCCCCCCCCCCCCCCCTCCCCCCTTCCCCCTCCTCCTCTAGTCAAAACTGCCGTACATCTATATTTTGTAAATTTTAAGTTTTTGAACTTTCAGACAAGCGAAAACTAGCTCTTGAAATACATGTATGACACTTCTTTCTAATAAAAATGTTATCAAAATTGATTGTACATGTTTCCCACCTCCCTGATGTACATGTACATGTATTAAGTAAGTGTTAAAGTAGTTGTTTTCTTGAACCTACCTTTCCTGACTTTAGTTTTCATCCCACTGGGCGGCAGGACCTGGACCCCAGTCGTCTTCTCCTCCATTGTTACCTTGGTAACAGGGTGAGAGGTCACATGACTGAGCGGCAACACATCCTTCATCATAGACTGTCTCTTGATTTTGCGCTTGATTCGCACACTAGTATTGACCTTTGGCCTCTGTTCCTGGACCTTGATTTCTTGTCCATGGTGCTTGAACCCCGGAGGGCGCACGTAGGTGGGTCCACTGGAAGTGCTGCTACAGGGGGAGGGGGGTATCTCCTCATGGTCTGACCCCTCCCCCTCGCTGGAGCTACTCCCGCTCAGGGAGCATGTCGGTCCCCGCTTGCCATTGTTGGCCGTCGGCGGAGACGTCGATGCTGATGGCTTCACCAGCTTGTCCATGTTTCTAATCGTCAGTCAATCGCTGATGAAGCGATCACTTCAGAAAAACTCGGCACCAGAAGTCGTAACCCCTGGGTCTGCGATTCACATCGGAGGTGCGAACATCAAGTTGTGAAACAGGCATTTCCTGTTAATGGTAATGCGCTCGTAATCGACAACAAAGTTATTTGTTGTCTGACACTGTCTTTTGATCAAAACACCACGTGGTACACCTAACACCTACATGGTCTCAAGAAAACACAATCCAAATTGCAACACAAGCTTTAATGTGATACAGCTGCACTTACATGTAAGTCCAGCCTACTGTATGTTATAATGCAGTGGATCAACTTGCTTTATTCCTTCATCTGATGAAAACAAAGCCAGTCATGAATGAGGTCAGCGATCCTTCGTTTCCATGGAGATGAGTGGCTTACAGGTCATGGTCATGAAGAATTCCATGGGATTACATCTTTGACCTAGTTGTCAACATACCTTGATGTCTTGCAGTATACATGTACATGTAGATGATTCATGCCTTGCTGGTCCTGAAGTAAATATAAACATAGCAGCAGTTTAATACAAAATACTCCTTAAAAGTCCAATTTCTTAAAGGTACATGGACCTTCCAATATCTACTGATACTGTTACAAATATATTTCTTCCTGATCTAAATACACCATGTTAACCAGAATACCGTACATGTACTAATGCCAGTCTGGCTTGACTTTAGAACTTGCTGGGTGGTCAATACTTATTTCTTCATTATTAGCAAGGAGCTTTGAAGTTCCCTGGGATTAAGATTTAAACTTGCTCCTCCAAAATACCTGAGGTATTTCTATAAGTTCCTTATCTTGAAATGAAAGTCAATAAAACCCAACAATTTGAGCTACATGTAGAGTGCCTCCCTTTCTAGCATAATTTCCACAATCCTATCAAGTCGAAGGATCAAATTATTTCTACAAGTATATGTACATGTAGCTTATCAATGATTCAAAAATATAAATCATAGTCTCCATATTCAGACGCTTCACAGAATCATAAAACCATACATTTGCATCAACTTCTGTCTCTTGCATAAAAAAAAGTTCTATGTTATTTATTTCCATAAAATGTCAAATGTTCATACATGTAGCTCAATGATTTTTGTTACAATGTACTTCATTGCCTCTAAATACAATTTTAAAAAGGGTGTCATGGGCAGGAAAATGGAAAGTGGGCTAGGATGAGAACCTTGAAATATGGTTGTAAATATAAATAAACAAAAACAATACAAAGATGTAATTGAAACATGTCAAGGAAGAGAACACTTGTTTCACACAATATAGTGAAAATACATATTTTTTTGTAGTTGGAGGTATATTGATTAAAGTGTTTGTACTTGTATGGAAATGGAGTGTGGAATAAAATAACAGGCTAATAAACTAAGAAATTACAAAAGTGATTTGTGTACATGTACACGTATGACTACATGTACATGTAGTAAAGTACTTCTGAGTTTTGAAATTAAAATGTTAAAAACTGGAGGGGGCAGCCTTTATAAATAACATTGTTTCTTTGCATGATGGTGGATAAAAGTTGGTCTGAAAATAAAGACTAGTAATAAAAGCCAGAATCAACCAGAGGCGATAATTTGATGATCTCTATTGTCAAATCAACAATGTCAACATGGGTCTGCATGATAGCCATCTTATCTTGACAGAAGAATATAACTTGCCTCCAATTACCCTTTGATTGTTGGGTTAACAATAAACCTATAACACAGAGCTCCAATAAAAACACTTCTGAATTAAGATTAGTCCATTCAAGGAGCTCCTTGGTCCATTACTCACCTTTAGTATTAAAGGTACGTGTAAATAAAAACATTTGTGTCTGTTCAGAGCCAGAAGGGCATTAACCCTATGAGAGTCTTAAAGCTACATACATGTACATGTATAGCACTTTCTGGCTCTCAACACATACTTTTGGCACATGACTAGGCACTGGAAGAGTTTACAACATGGCAAAGCATTGACAAAAATAAACACCATTCACAAGAGTGCATAAATAAGATTTAGGTTTGAAAGTTTCAAAAAGAGCTCTGGATGACTGTAAAGAGCTGTAGTAAAAAATTAAAAAATACTACAGCAAAAAACAAATACTTCAGCAAAAAAAAAAGAGAATTTCTGCAGGGAAATTTCAACTTTCAAACTAGCTCCTAGTCTTACATGTATGTCTCAGCTTGTAATCACACCCAAGCCAAAATAGACAGCACACAAGAAAACAAGCTCAGCAAACAAATGTGGTTTGGTAAAGGAACTGCCATAATAAACTGATAAACAGCATAATATGTTGTATTTGTTGGCATGTCATTGGAGTTAAAGGTAAAGACCAGTATTGGCAACGCCCCAATTTCAAAAAATGAAATGGAAGCTCTCATTACCAATCATGTGAAAGAATATGTTTTGACTAATACATGATGATAAAAAATTTGCAGGGAAACCGCCTACTAATTCATATATTTGGTAAATTTATTTCTCTCATGGTCTGGTGAGAGAGATAGGGTAGTCCCATATACATCTTTCTGTGTATAGTGCTTGTAACTTTACGAAGAATGGGCCAAATTTCTTATCATTTTGATGATTCCAGAACCTTGCAGATGCTAGATGCTAGATGATCAACCTTTTCTGATCGATTCCACAACGTTTCTTTCACAATGCAATCGCATGACCATTACTGGTCTTTACCTTTAAGTTTGGGTTGACATTGCCTATAACATCTATAAAATAGAATAGCAGAGACGCCAAGTTCAAAGATCGGCAATGCGTGACATCTTCATGATCGGCTCGCGAGCGCGCATGCGAGGGTATAACACACGTATAAGGTATAGCATTTTTTCCAAATCTAGCGCGCGCGTCGTGAGTAAGAGCATTTTCAGACCCTCGAAATGCGTGATGTCACGCCTAATGCGTGAAACTTGGTAGCTCTGGAATAGATTGTGTGATGTGAATATGTTTCAAGCTTAAACTACATGTGCATGTACATGTACATGTTATAGAAAGGAATCAAATAAATTAATAAATAAACTCTTTTTTCAGCTATTTAGGGGAAAAAAAATAAAAAATAGGAGCTTCCTTTACAGGTCAAGTAGCAATGTTCACTAATGGAACAAGAAGAAGGACAACACTCACTCCCTCTGGTTTCACTCCCTAGCTGCCAGGTAACCAACATAAAATCATCTGTTTGATCAAAAACGGTTCAGAGACGGGTGAAATATCCATAAATAAAACCATTTCAAGTATTCAGTAGTTTTGAACCAGTCGTTGAAAAATGAGATGGCACTTTACAGGCGCGTACGCAGGTGAGTGGGGGGGGGGGGGGGGGGGTTTAACCCCCCGCCCCCTCCCCCTCATTTTTTTTTTTGTAATTAAAAAAAATTGTGCTAAAGCTGACAAAAAAGTGACCTTCCCCCCCCCCCCCCCCCCCCCCCCCTACTGAATGAAATATTGGTCGACATAAATTTCCAAATTCCGGGACCCCAACAAAAATATGTGCTCCTACCCCTCTCAAGACTGTCAGCATGTTCAGTGCAGAGCTAGAGCCGGATACACAGCAACATAACAATTTTAACAGCAATGACCACACTGCAAGTGCAACAGTGCCATGCAGCACTTTCTTTTTATAGAAATAATGGTAGCTAAATCATTGTCAATGCAGCTGCATCACTGGACGAAGACAACATCCAGAAATATGTGGCTGTCATTGGCCCGCCTGTTTATCGGCTCAAGATGCAGTGCGATGCAATGTCAGTCTGGTTCTCGTCAAGATGTAATTCGACACCACTGCCATGCCTGCCGTCGTCCAGAGCTGAGCTAGCGAGCAAGGATGGGCTGCCTGGCACACACACATGCCGTACACAGCCCGGTAGCGGCCGTAAACAATCGATGCGCTATATGCAGAGGCAACCGCAACCAGTCGGCGCGCAAAATACTACCCAATCGATGTCGACATACTGACATAAAATCGCTGCACATAAATTCTAAAAGAATATTTATCCCTTACAACCTCAATAAATCCGTTCTTAGATATACAACTCACCTTTTCTCAGCCAAAATATAAAAATCCAAGATCCAGAAAGTATATTTTACCCAATTCCAGTGTACGAAACGGCGCAGTTTTCGCAGTAGCGCGGGGCAAAGTCCGTTGCTTATAAACATCCGTCTGTAACTAGGGTTGCTCACACGGTCACATGTTGTGAACGAAGATAATTGATTGGTTCGTGCTTACGTCAACCCATTGGAATACAGTGGCTTCGTGAAATTTACTACACGTGAACTCGAAAATACATAAGTAGTTATTTCTGGGTGAGTGGTGCTGAACACAATACGACCATTGTTTTACCATCACGCGCTGGCGAACTGATGATATGGGAGGGGGTTGTTTCTAATTCGATACATGATGCTGAAATGATATGACATGATTTTCCGGGATTTTCTGTAAATGATACTTTTTTATGTCAAATTCCCAAATCTACAGTCACAGGCTCAAAATATGCTTATTTAGAAGCCTACATAAATATAATAGGGTCCGCACAAGGGCAGGCCTCGGAGGGCTTAACCCCCCTCCGGGGCGCGTCATTAATTGTTTCTGCTGCACAGATTGGGGCTTTTTTATAAAAAAAAAAAGAGGTCTTGATTTAACCCTAACCCTATCCCTAAACTTTCCCATAGGCTCAACACGCATCTAACCCCAATCTGTGCGGCCGACAAAAATAACCCCGCCGGGGCATTGGCCCGTGCATGGACCCCATCGTGATTTACGCTCTCTACACTCTACTACTTTTCTGTCGGGGTGAGACTGAAGCAACCGGACTTAAACCCAATACCATGAAAATGGTGGGTTTTCTACTGCACTGAATTCGATACTCATCCTTTTTACTTTTTTGAATTTGTTATTCAAATTTGAAAAGTGTCAATCGTACATAATGATGATGAGGTTTCAGAATGACCTAGAGCACTTAATCGTCTATTATTATATTCATTTATTTGTTATAGAGAAAATGGGAGAATGAATTCAATTTTCAATTGTAAATGTTTTGTATACTATGGTTTGTACTTGAGATGTTTTGAGGGCGATTGAAATAAAGACTCAATTTCAAACTCTGCGTACAAGTTTTATATCAATTTTGGGAAAGGAGATTTATTCCATCATTTGATTAAGAATGGGCAAGATAAAAACAAAAGCATAACACAGAGGGGATATAGTGTGTGAGAGAGAGAGAGAGAAAGAGAGAGAGAGAAAGAGAGAGCAAGAAAGAGTGAGAGAGATAGATATAGAGAGAGAGAGAGAAAGAGGGAAAAAGGGAGAGAGAGAGAGAGAGAGAGAGAGAGAAAGGGAGAGAGAGAGAGGGAGACAGAAGTGGGGGAAGGGGAGACGAAGGGTCCATGGGGCTAACGGACAATTTATAAATGAAGCAAACTTATTCTAAATTGTGAGCCGCCCTCTCTGGCAATATACAGCATTGTGATTGCATCATATTGATGGTGCAATATTTGAGAGTGTGTGATAAATAGTAAAACTATCATATTTTCTGTCGGGGTGAGCCGTGGTGTAGTGGATATCGTTTGAGACTGAAGCAACCGGACTTAAACCCAATACCATGAAAATGGTGGGTTTTCCACTGCACTGAATTCGATACTCATCCTTTTTGCTTTTTAAAATTTTATTTAAATTTGAAAAGTGTCAATCATACATAATGATGATGAGGTTTCAGAATGAACTAGAGCACTTTTAATCGTCTATTATATATTCATTTATTTGTTATAGAGAAAATGGGAGAATGAATCGATCATTCCAAGAACTTATAATTCCAGTTAATCAAAGAAGATTTGTTTCCCCCCCCCCCCCCCTCCCTCTATTTAGGCAATAGTTCATTCAATCATCTTTTAAAACAACACTATGTATTATGTTTCGATGGCAGCACCAATGAAGCCTTTGACTTTGCTAGCTGTCTCCACATTCATATGACATTTTTGGAGTTCTTTTATTCTAGTTTAAATGTTTTTCTTTAACTTGTTGGCTATGTTTTGTATTTCGTTTGTTTTTATGATGAATGAACTAAAGATCAATTTCAATTAAACTTTCTAACTTTGCTAGCTGTCTCCACATTCATATGACATTTTTGGATTTCTTTTATTCTAGTTTAAATGTTTTTCTTTAACTTGTTGGCTATGTTTTGTATTTCGTTTGTTTTTATGATGAATGAACTAAAGATCAATTTCAATTAAACTTCAAGTTCTCTGAGTACAAGTTTTACATCAATTTGGGAGAGGGGAATAATTCAAAACTTTAATCAAGAAAGGTAAGATAGAATACAGTATAACATAGAGGGGAAAATAGAATGGGAGAGAGAGAGAGAGAGAGAGAGAGAGAGAGAGAGAGAGAGAGAGAGAGAGAGAGAGAGAGGGGAGGGGGGAGAGAAAGAGAGAGATTGAAGAGGGGGAAGGGGAGACGTAGGGATCATGGTTAAACTCACATCTCTCTGGTTTCCAATGGACATTTTATAAATGAAGCAAACTTATTCTAAATTGTGAGCCGCCCTCTCTGGCAATATACGGCATTGTGATTGCACCATATTGATGGTGCAATAATTATTTGAGAGTGTGTGATAAATAGTAAAACTATCATGTTTTCTGTCGGGGTGAGCCGTGGTGTAGTGGATATCGTTTGAGACTGAAGCAACCGGACTTAAACCCAATACCATGAAAATGGTGGGTTTTCTACTGCACTGAATTCGATACTCATCCTTTTTGCTTTTTTTAATTTGTTATTCAAATTTGAAAAGTGTCAATCGTACATAATGATGATGAGGTTTCAGAATGAACTAGAGCACTTTTAATCGTCTATTATATATTCATTTATTTGTAATAGAGAAAATGGGAGAATAAATCGATCATTCCAAGAACTTATAATTCCAATTAATCAAAGAAGTTTTGTTCCCCCCCCCCCCCCCCCTCTATTTAGGCAATAGTTCATTCAATCACCTTTTAAAACAACACTATATATTTTGTTTCGATGGCAGCACTAATGAAGCCTTTGACTTTGCTAGCTGTCTCCACAATCATACACTGTCGCTCATCAAGTTGGAATATTTTTGTTTTACCCCAATTTACGGAATTATTTTAAAAATAATTTAAAAATAATAGATCTAGATAATAGTATACATTCTTAGATTTAATTGAATAATAATATGCCGATGTTTGTTTTCCGTAATTGCTAAAGCATGTGTATGCTACTATGCTTATCAACTAGGGGACCTACTCCCTTAAGTCATAAATGACAGTAATGAGGATTAATGCCCCACAAAAGGGCACTAATATAGCACACCGACACGGTTTGATCATGGGGCCTCTCAGTTACGAGGCCATTGCTTTGTCACTGAACCATGACTGTACGCAGCGGGGGCTAGGGTAGGGGGCAGTTTCCATAAATTTAAAAAAACTCAGAAAATGCAATAATTTTTCAATAATTTATTGCATTTTACCCCGGTCCCCAACATAAAAAAAATTCTCTGGACGGCCATGCATTATAGCTCAAGGCATGCGTACACAGAAGATTTTTTTCATGTTGGGAACCGGGGTAAAATGCAATAAATTATTGAAAATTTATTGCATTTTGTGAGTTTTTTTAAATTTATGGAAACTGCCCCCTACCCTAGCCCCTGCAGCGTACAGTCATGGTTCAGTGACAAAGCAATGGCCTCGTAACTGAGAGGCCCCATGATCAAAACCGTGTCGGTGTGCTATATTAGTGCCCTTTTGTGGGGCATTAATCCTCATTACTGTCATTTATGACTTAAGGGAGTAGGTCCCCTAGTTGATAAGCATAGTAGCATACACATGCTTTAGCAGTCACGGAAAACACACATTGGCATATTATTATTCAATTAAATCTGAGAATGTATACTATAATCTTGATCTATTATTTTTAAATTATTTTTAAAATAATTCCGTAAATTGGGGTAAAACAAAAATATTCCAACTTTATGAGCGACAGTGTATGATATTATTGTTGCTATTTTTTGTTCAATTGTAAATGTTTTGTATACTATGGTTTGTACTTGAGATGTTTTGAGGACGATTAAAATAAAAACTCAATTTCAAACTCTGCGTACAAGTTTAATATCAATTTTGGAAAGGAGATTTATTCCATCATTTGATTAAGAATGGGCAAGATACAAAAAAAGCATAACACAGAGGGAGATATAGTGTGTGAGAGAGAGAGAGAGAGAAAGAGAGAGCAAGAAAGAGAGAGAGAGGTAGATATAGAGAGAGAGAGAGAGGGGGAAAAAGGGAGAGAGAGAGAGAGAGAGAAAGAGAGAGAGGGAGAGAGAGAGTGAGACAGAAGAGGGGGAAGGGGAGACGAAGGGTCCATGGGGCCAACGGACAATTTATAAATGAAGCAAACTTATTCTAAATTGTGAGCCGCCCTCTCTGGCAATATACCACATTGTGATTGCATCATATTGATGGTGCAAAAATTATTTGAGAGTGTGTGATAAATAGTAAAACTATCATATTTTCTGTCGGGGTGAGCCGTGGTGTAGTGGATATCGTTTGAGACTGAAGCAACCGGACTTAAACCCAATACCATGAAAATGGTGGGTTTTCCACTGCACTGAATTCGATACTCATCCTTTTTGCTTTTTAAAATTTTATTTAAATTTGAAAAGTGTCAATCATACATAATGATGATGAGGTTTCCGAATGAACTAGAGCACTTTTAATCGTCTATTATATATTCATTTATTTGTTATAGAGAAAATGGGAGAATGAATCGATCATTCCAAGAACTTATAATTCCAGTTAATCAAAGAAGATTTGTTCCCCCCCCCCCTCTATTTAGGCAATAGTTCATTCAATCACCTTTTAAAACAACACTATGTATTTTGTTTCGATGGCAGCACCAATGAAGCCTTTGACTTTGCTAGCTGTCTCCACGTTCATATGACATTTTTGGAGTTCTTGTATTCTAGTGTAAATGTTTTTCTTTAACTTGTTGGCTATGTTTTGTATTTCGTTTGTTTTCATGATGAATGAAATAAAGATCAATTTCAATTAAACTTCAAGTTCTCTGAGTACAAGTTTTACATCAATTTGGGAAAGGGGTATAATTCAGAACTTTAATCAAGAAAGGTAAGATAGAATATAGCATAACATAGAGGGGCAAATAGAATGGGAGGAGGGTTGCTCCTTATCCTGCAATCAGATGAAGAACTGATAGATACAAAAGAAGCCCAATTCCGTTCTTGGTCGACCTATTGAATGATATGTAACTATAATCATCAGACATAGCTACACTTTTCGCTTTTCACCCCTTATTATATTTGAATTTATTCCAGTTTGTTACATGATATTAACTTTAATGAATTATATCCAGTTAATAATTGACAAATCATTGCTGTATCAATCGTAACTGCTAAACTTATTTTCCTCTTCCATTCTCTCCCCCGTTTCAAGCACTCTTTCTCCCCTCTCTCTCTCTCTCTGTCTCTCTCTCCCCTCTCTCTCTGTCTCTCTCATATTCTCTCTCTTTCTTCTCTCCTTTTCATTTCCCCCTTCTCTCCTATTGTATCCGTCACCCTGTATGTTTCTCTATTGTAACGATTTGGAATAGCTGGCCCCGTTCACAAACCGATCAGCACAGGATACGCTTTGAACCTATGAATATTAAAGTATATCTTTTTTTGCCTTTGTAAATCTTAACTTATTCTCTGTCAAATGTAAATTTCCAATGTATCACTGTATTTTACTGAGCTTTTTAATCTGTTAAAATCACGCAATTATTCACTTTTAAAATCTATTGCAACTATTGTTACAAACAAACACGACCCGTTTAAAATCAATGAATATCGGAGTGGAAATATTATTGCATGTTCACATTTATATATATCTTTATATTTTATATTTTTACTATGAACTTGAACGATTTTTGAATTTATATCCTGTAATGTCTGATTTCACATGTATTTATTTTAATGTAATTTTTTTATCAATTTGTAAAAAGTCACACAATTCAGCCTTCGGGCTGCGAGATGATTTTCAATAAAACAAACCATTTTATATATATATAGATAGAGAGAGAAAGATTGAGAGAGAGAGAGAGAGAGAGAGAGAGAGAGAGAGAGAGAGATAAAGAGAGAGAGAGAGAGAGAGAGAGAGAAAGAGAGAGAAAGAGAGAGATAGAAGAGGGGGAAGGGGAGACGTGGGGATCATGGTTAAACTCGCATCTCCTTGGTTTCCAATGGACAATTTATAAATGAAGCAAACTTATTCTCAACTGTGAGCCGCCCTCTCTGGCAATATACAGCATTGTGATTGCACCATATTGATGGTGCAATATTTGAGAGTGTGTGATAAATAGTAAAACTATTATGTTTTCTGTCGGGGTGAGCCGTGGTGTAGTGGATATCGTTTGAGACTGAAGCAACCGGACTTAAACCCAATACCATGAAAATGGTGGGTTTTCCACTGCACTGAATTCGATACTCATCCTTTTTGCTTTTTAAAATTTTATTTAAATTTGAAAAGTGTCAATCATACATAATGATGATGAGGTTTCAGAATGAACTAGATTACTTTTAATCGTCTATTATATTATAATTTACTTGTTATAGAGAAAATGGGAGAATGAATCGATCATTCTAAGAACTTATAATTCTAGTTAATCAAAGAAGTTTTGTTCCCCCCCCTTTCTTTAGGCAATAGTTTCATTCAATCACCTTTTTAAACAACACTATGTATTTTGTTTCGATGGCAGCACCAATGAAGCCTTTGACTTTGCTCGCTGTCTCCACATTTATATGACATTATTGGAGTTCTTGTATTCTAGTGTAAATGTTTTTCGTTAACTTGTTGGCTATGTTTTGTATTTCGTTTGTTTTCATGATGAATGAAATAAAGATCAATTTCAATTAAACTTCAGGTTCTCTGAGTACAAGTTTTACATCAATTTGGGAAAGGGGTATAATTCAAAACTTTAATCAAGAAAGGTAAGATAGAATATAGCATAACATAGAGGGGCAAATAGAATGGGAGAGAGAGAGAGAAAGATTGAGAGAGAGAGAGAGAGAGAGAGAGAGAGAGAGAGAGAGAGAGAGAAAGAGAGAGAAAGAGAGAGATAGAAGAGGGGGAAGGGGAGACGTGGGGATCATGGTTAAACTCACATCTCCCAGGTTTCCAATGGACAATTTAAAAATGAAGCAAACTTATTCTCAATTGTGAGCCGCCCTCTCTGGCAATATACAGCATTGTGATTGCATCATATTGATGGTGCAATATTTGAGAGTGTGTGATAAATAGTAAAACTATTATGTTTTCTGTCGGGGTGAGCCGTGGTGTAGTGGATATCGTTTGAGACTGAAGCAACCGGACTTAAACCCAATACCAT